>CM057819.1:8590773-8903273 GCA_030067965.1 Latrodectus elegans | reverse complement strand
TTTTAACCTTTTTGGAACACACTGTTTACAGTATATCTGAGGATGGAGATTTTACCATTAAGTAATCCCTCATCTTAGGCTTCACCATAAGGCATTGACTTCTTAAAAATCCGATCCGAAATGGAAATATAATGAAGCATGTTTCACACTTTTAACAAAATAGTTATATTAACATACATTCATAATAATTGTATGATTACGCCATATTTTACCCTTTTACAATTTTCTCCCACATATTATCAAATTATTCTACCTTTCATGTATGGCCGGAATATACATAGATGTGTGGCATAGTTCCCATGTACAGGTATCTTCCATCTATATTCATGTATAGTCACCTATGCGTTCATCCATTGTTTACACCTGAATTAGCTATACATCAAGAGTTGTATGTAAAACAGTTTTCAACTAAAGTTATTTTTATCTGAAAACGACGCTTATATTTAGGTTCTGGATTCGATTAGCTTTCCAAACGGTTTCTCTATTTAAAGAAAATTTTTTCAACTCCTAGGCATCGCTTCCCATGAAAAGTAACAATTTTATCTTGATTGTTGCACACGGACTGGAATGCACGAGGCGGAACAATGGGCCCATCTCTACCCAATGGCCTACAAAAGGTCGGCGGCATGCGGACCGTCCCCCTATTGTGTCTGAAAATTTGTGGTACAAAAAGGGTCGAGCAGTGGGAACAAGGTCGCTTCATTACCTGCATAATCCATCTTGTCTGCGCATAGCTGCTGGCGTAGCAACTGCTTGTCCCTATTGTTTTGGACTTTAATTGACTCAAACATCTTCATCTGGTTCTGATTTGCTCTTCCACTGGGAAGGCCTGGCTCTTACCCCTTGCGCACTATGCGTCTCAGCTCTCTCTATCATATCTATAAATAATTACGTATATGGTACCATACATCCCGTCGAAGACTGTTGTACTAAGAGAACTAATAAATTTTAAACTATGAAAATCTTTAGCACTTTCTCGTAAATATATTTGAGGAGGAGGGTCCCAGCTCAGTTGTCGCCTTCGTCATTTTATCGCCTTTCAAAATGGAGAAGTTTATTGGCGATGAATTCCAGTAGGTCGTCTGGAATATTCGGTTGGAAACCAATGAAGTAAAATGAACACATTTCAGTGTTATTAAAAAAAATTATTTTATTTTGACAGAAGTAATATTCTGTCTGGGAACTAGTACTATATATCCCTCTAATTGGTAATATTTTCATCGTTGAACTAAACGTATGTTTTTAGAACGGAAAATTTCCCAAATTCCACCGAATTGAGCTTTTTCTTAAAGTTGGGTTTGTATGTCATTGGGCACCTCTGCTTTCATCAGCATTTTGTACTATTAACTCCAAACCCAGTTTCAGTTGCTCGGGCCACCCACTTTATTAATAAAGTTCGATGAATGGAGTCTAGGTGTAACTGTCTAGTATGGATGATACCTAAAGAAGTTGACCTAAGGAGGGCAAGGGCCTCGCATTCGTAAATGATATGCTTGGCTGTTTCCTCTTGCATATATCATTTCCTGCAGATAGGGTCTTGCTGAAACAGTCCCATTTTATGGATGTGTTTTTTGAAATAGTAGTACCCAGTTATGAAGCCTACGATTAAACGTATCTTCTGCCTAGAGCATCTTAGAATTTCAGAGGCAGTCCTCGCTGATAATCCATAGATCATAATTTTAGCGTGGGTTTGACCAGGAGTGTTGAGCCAAGCTTCATACATCTTCTGTTTTCCCATCTCAGAACATCGGTTTTTGCGGTCTTCAAATTGATCCCACAAAAAGGTTCTGCACCGATGGGAACAAAAGATGATCCTTGTTTAGCAAGTTCATCACCCCTTCCATTACCTTCGATACCTTTGTGCTCTAGCACCCATACAAGGATCACCTTGTTTCTAGTTGCCAGTTGTGTAAGAAGGTTTCTGCATTCCAAAACCATTTTAGATTTGATTTCGAAAGAATTGAGCGCTTTTAAAGAGGCTTGACTGTCACCCGCCGAATTGAAACGCCAAAACGAAAAATTCTAACGCTGTTGCCACTGAAAAAATAACAGAAGGACGTAAAACACGAGAAAAAACAAACCTCGCTACAAAAAAAAATTCCCAAAAGCAACAAAAACTTAAATTGGTAACACTATAATCAAAACAAAGGACTCTAGTTTTGGTGAGAAATGTCTTAGAGGGATATATTATACTTATGCTTTCTGTCTACCGAACTTGATTACCGAAGAAGTTGTGAATGCTAAGGTTTTCAAAAGTTTGCATTACAATTGCTCTCTTAAAGATAAGGAACCTCTCTCGGAATAGCATTTCCCAACAAAAAAAAAAAAAAAAAAAAAAAAGAAAGAAGAAGAAGAAGAAGTCTATCAACTTATGCGTGATCTAATCAAAATGGAAGATCTCAGGTTCGAATTCAGCTTCTTTCTGAGACAACGGGAAAAGTGTTCCTTCCATGTACATTTGTCGGTATAATTGTTTGGGAGTTTTTCGAATAATGTCGTTTGTCTTTAACAATCTGTCAAAAAAAAAAAGAAATAGAGACTACAGCACGTATTTTGTGGGAATTTTAAACACTTGGTAGGATAAGGCTGCCTATTTTTTGTGAGAAACATTGGTTTCAGACCCAAGTGAAATATTAAAGGTTGATTCTATTAATAAACGTTATAAAAAAAGTAATGCTAACACAAAACAGTTAAGAGAGAAAAATTTTTTATACGTAATTCATTCGCCTAATTTTCACTTACGTATTTTTATTTCAAATAAATACATAATTACAGAAAATTGAAGATTATACATTCATTCAATTTGTAAACGCAGAAAAAACCTTTAAAACAATGCCCGAAAATAATTAAGTGTAAAGCGATCATAAGATTAAATTAATTATTTAATATCATTGATAAAAGTTAGTTGTGTATGGACGTTTCAACTAATATTGAAATTATTGTTTAATGAAATATATACTTAGGAATTTTTTAAATCATAGTTTCTATTAATTCATGATGAAATTATGATTTAAAACAAACGTATCGTTTGCTGATGAAAATTTAGCCTAGAAGTAAATTTTATTTCAACAGTATCCTCATATGAAGTCATTTGATTTACATCCAATTAAAAATCTTTTTAAGAGACTCCGCCTTCTCATTTCTATTGCCAAATGAAATTCTGTAACTTCCTCTCTCATAATCTTGTATGGTTCTCAATAGCCAAAAATCAATATTTTGTTTTTCTCTGTTTAGTTTTGTTGCTCTTTACGTTCACTTTTTCCACCAGGGCATCATTATCTTCGTGACTTATTTAACATAACATGATGTATTAATAATTTTACCACTCAGATGTATAAAAGCAATGTGACTTAGTAACAAATATCGTTATTCTTTAATGGGGATGATTGCAGATTCTATGCTTAAATGCTTCAAAGAAATTCGTGCTGAGAGGGTCTGCATACGTTAAACTCTCAGAAGATGTCATATCTTCCACTGTTGTAATTTCAAAGTTTTTATAACCGGGTGACACTCAGGTGGTGACTACTTCGCTTGATCGTGGTTTAGAATGATTATATATTGAATAACATAACGGAAAGGTAGTAGATGTTTCACCTTTTCAACACAAGGGGCTGAACCAAGCAAGAAATCCCCAGACTTCCAAGAGTATCATTTCACGTGGAAGACATTTCGACAACGACATATTTAACATGTCCCAGTAACCATGAACGAACACGATGGATCTTAGATTGGGTCTGGATTCGAAACTACTGCCTTCCTAGAATAAGAAGGAACAGCCTAACCACCGCTGCCACGAGATGACTGTATTTTTGTTTTGTTTGTAATGGCATAGAACGGGGAAACTTGTTAACGGGAGATTATAATGAAAATATCATTTGTTTCTTAATTTCCTTGTTTATTGTAGTATTTTGAGTGCCTTAGCAGTTTGTCTTAGAACGATGTCAATCTCGTGATAGAAAAATAGTGGTTTCTATACCTGACTCAGTTGAAAGTCTTGAGGGCTCCTTTTAGGGTCCTATGCTCTTTCTTTGGCGCGATAAAGCAGCCTCAGAAATTGACTTCATTACTTAAATATGGTTTAGGAATGACGAGGCTGTTTGTGCTTTAGAACTAAGAGGATCTTTCTAACCCTGATGGAATAAATGCACAGATTTTTTAATGTGTTGTGGTGATCTGGTTAGAAAAAGATCCATTCTGACTTTGAGATTATGAGTTCTATACTTGACCCGACCGAATGTCCATCGTGTTCACTAAAAACGACTGAAATACACAAAATAAGTCATAGACCCAATGCTTCATGGCATAGCGAAGAAGGTGCTGGCATGGGTATCTACTTCTTCACTGATCGTGTTTCAAAGTTATGATGTTTGGCTGTGCTGATCGGCTTTTTAATCAGCAGAAATAGGAAACCAAAATCATATTTACTAACAAGCTTTTTAGTATCCAAAAAAGAAGTAAATATTATGAATTTTCATTTATTGTATTTTTGGATATATTTTGAATAAAAGTACGGATTGCCTATACTTATGGATGTCCCTCAGTTTAGCTCCAATCCGGCGTCATATTTTTTGCGATGTTAGTTTATTTCTAGTAACGTTATTATTATTATTATTTTGTTTTGGTAGGTTTGGTAAATCGATTTTCTATTTTTTACTGTACACATTTTTATGGATTGAATCATGAATGCAATTTATGTTTTTAAAAGAAATGTTAATTTTACATTCCAACTCATGTGTAAAATTTGTGTAAATCTTTTAAATGTGATTCATAACACATATTTTTGACGCCATTTTGTTTCAAACACGCTTGAAAACACTTTAGTTTACTTTAAGAAATGTGTGAAATTGAACATCTTGGTGATAAATATATTTTTTTCACTTATAAAAAAGTATTTTTAAAGCATTTATAAAATTTGAAAATAATTATTTTATTTTGATACGTGCCATTGTGTTTTCAACTCCATCTTGTTTTTTTAAATATGCACGAAAATGCGTTTGGTAAAAGAAAAAAATTTTAGCCAAAACGTTTAGGAAAAATGTGGTATATTTTCCCCAAAATTAATTAACATATTATAACAATGAAAATAGTGAGTAGGGGAAATTCAGTTCTACTGGCATTCTTATTTTCATTTAATTTTTTGGTTGTGTTAATCAGTTTCGTGTGGTGGAAATAAGCTGATGGAAACATATCACAATAAAGTAAACTAGCAGTATTTTGTTTTATAACACTAAAACGCAGTGTAATTCTGCTTTACTTAAAGGAAAATCACTTTTCCTTCTTTGCTGGCCGATATATCGTGGAATGCTGATAGAAAACACTGAGAAAATGCTATCAAAATCGTGTTTAGTTTAAAAGGTTTAGCTTTTTTGAATGGCTGTCAATTTCGCGAGACAACAGACAGATTGTATTGTCCTTCTTTTGTTCTCCCTGCATCAAAATCCTCTACCACAATGAAACAACTTATCTCTGCAAGTTGTTTCCAAAATAGAAACGCGTCACCTGGTGCGCGAATAAGACATGAAACAATTACCGCCGTCCAAAAGGGATTAACAATAATCGAACTCGCCATCTCCTTTCTATCTTTGGAAATTGAATTGTTGTCACTTCTCTGCTTCCCGGCAATCAAATAATCGTGTAACGTATGATGGATGGATAAAGAGCAAAACCACCTCTGCGCATGCGATAGATTGATGCGTCACATTTACTCTTTATCTCATCTAGTGCCGATCCCGTTTTTACGTGTCCATTGCTTATTGGAACATAAGTAAGTCTACAAATAATAAAGATCCCTTACACAACAAAGTTGTACACCCGGGATTTGAAAATAATTCAAAGAATTGATGGTACAGTCCTTCTGTGAAATATCTTTTCAAAATTTATTATATTTCCAAAATAGTTATTTTTTTTTTCCGAGACATTTTCTTATTCTCCTCAGTTAACTGTTATTGCACCACTGGGATTTCACTTGTTCATTTAAGTGTTAGCGTTAGGAATTGGATTTAGAAGCAGAGATCAAACTAAAAACTCCCCAAAACTCGACCTCTGGCGCCCCCACGGGTATTATTTCTCTTGCACCAGGACCCCAGCTGACTACGATGGATTATCGAATAAGCTGGGATTCGGACTCATTACCTTCCAATAATGATAACGATGCCCTAAACAAACTGGCGACCTTGGCCCCTCTGCAAGGTTAGTAAACACCTCCTGAAAATGGTGGATAAGTACATTTTCAAGAGGTCGTTTCAAAGCAAGAGAATGAGATTTTCTCCACATGAGGACTTGTTGTGAAAATCTCGTTATAGTATAAGTCTGAAAAGCTGGTTCGATACTGAGCTATGTATAAAATCTTAGTGCTGACTAAATTTATGCACATTTAATTTTCATTGATTTGAATTTCCGATAGTTTTATAGGAGAGAGCGCTAACTTAGATATTGATCACATGATTTAACCCTTATTTAAAAAATGTAATGAGTTGAGCCATATATAGCAATTAATAGATAATTATAGAATTTACAACGCGCAATTAAATGATTATTACAGTTAATATCTAAACAACTAAAACTAGCTAAACTCTGTGACACGACAGCCCATGTGGGCCAAGACCTACAGTGTCTACCTCTGTTTTCATGATCGAGAGTCCGTGAGGGGTGTGAAGCTTATGTAATGATTAGGTAGTCAGCCTAAAGCGATAGTTTTAGGGTGACTACCTAATGTTGTTTAGTTCCCAAGCATGCTTGGCATTCAGTTCATCAACCAACTAAAGAGATGAAAGAATATCTAAACAACGCAATTAATAAATCATTGCAACTTACTTTCTGAAGTTGATATGGGTTATTTGCTTACTTGCCATTACGGCTTATTTTTACGCACGAGTGTTAATTACACCAGAACCTACACTTTAAATTGGATTCTGAACCGCTATAAGTAACCATACACCAAGTGGGGATCAAACTCACAAACTGTTAGAGTGAAACGAAGATCGTTAACCTTTCACATCTGCCAGTATTTTCAAAAGTTGTTGTTAAAGTGAATCAAACACGCTCCGAATATACTAATGGTTAATAAGAATTGAAAGATTTCTTTCTTATAATAATATTATTCAAATACCACTTTTTATCTCTCAATGCATTAAAGCAAATATAATTTATTTTTGAAACTACTTTATGTGAAATGTTCTTATTCTGATTTTAATTCTGGAGTGCTAATGACCAATGTGATAAATTCCTACCAGATGGAAAGCTGGTTGTGATGATTGGACCATGCATTTTACCACGCCCCAGATCTCTGATCTCGGTAAATGTTGCCTTATCATATGTCCTCGTAGATAGAGACTGCGCCAATTTAATTTTTTTTTATTAAATTCGGTTTAATAAAGAAATTTTGTAAATGGTCTGGAATCGCCCATATGTCCTGGTAGGAGACACACCAATTCGCACACGCATCATCTCATTATCTTTTTTGAGATAAAGGCGGTATTTCCTCGTGCAGAAAAAACACCTGTTCGATGGAAGGACCTCCATAAATCTCGTCCCCTCACGAGTCTTATCGCTTCTTTATGTGATTCGTTCCGAGAAAGCGGGTCCTGATAATGAGTGCACAATATTTATTGATATTGACTCTCTATTTTCATTTTTTGCACAAAAAATAGTTCCGAATGAGGTCACTGCAGTCGGTATCACTCCGTTAAGCATCCGTCGGAAACGTGAAGAGAATGGTTATGGTGAAGAGACGGTCCGGTATGTTTCTGCTTTTTAACTGCATTCGTTTCCTATTTTTGCCTAGCTAAGGACCTAGCCTAGCAGTTCAATCTTCAAAGCAGTAAACAATCTTCACTTTTGAAGCCGAGCCAGTAGCCGTAAGAGTAGCGCTCTTGCCTTGGATTCAATAATTCATGAGTTCAAATCCCACTTCGGGCTTGAATGCTTGTAGTGATTCGGAATTCACTTTAAAATGCAGGTCCCGGTCTAATTAGTCCTCGTGTGCAAAAATTGATGGTTGAAAGACAAACAAACCAAACTCTGTTTTTAATTACATTCAAATGACAAGGTTGACACTTAAGATGCTTAATTTTGTCCAAATTTCCATACCATCGAAACGTCCTTTCAATGCCTTAAACGACAGGCAAACAATTACTCATCCCATAAGAATCGTTCTCAGTATGCGGCGCTTCACTTTGATACTTACAATGCTGTGTTGAACACATTGGAGCGTGAAACGTTTTTAGTGTTTTTAAAACTTCTGATTTTATTTATCCCTCAGTTGGTGCTGAATTTGTTACCCATAAGAATATTTTGAACATTTAGATTAGATACGAAATGTACAGGGTTTTCACGGAAAAACTTAAAAAACTCACAAGTACTCATACCAATTAATAAACCTGCAGATTGGAGAAATCCATCTCCTACTGTACAATAAAAGCTGGGATCGAACCCGGGATTTTTTTGTTTTAAAAAACGCTGTTTTATCACTAGGCAGTTGTGAGCGCTATCTAGTCTAATAAGTAAATCTTATAATAAAGCTAATATAAATGCATATATATACATACATTTCTATATGAGTTGGAGAGGATGTGCCAACTTAAGTGTGAACTTCAATATTCTGTTGATTCATTTCATCATTATACGACTCGTAAAAAGAAAAGCATTTAAATAAGAAGAATCTCATTCTGTTTCCAAAATCGAACGGAACTTACCTCCTACAGATTTTCTATTCCACGTACGTGATTCTTCCGAAGTTGTTTCCATTCACGACATTCGACTCTGATCAAAGCCTCCTAGATCCTGAGAGGGAAAGTGGAGATGATTCCAAGGCTCATCCTCCGACACCTGCCCTATGCATGTGCTTAGAGGGTGGAGACCGTTGATTGATTATTATTGCAAATCATGTGTTGTTTGCACTGGGATGAAATGACCCTGAATTTTTCACGATCACAACACTTTTTGAGAACTCTTAGAATTGACTGAATTAGATTCTTGCTGTTAATGAATGGCATACCCTTTTGGTTAAGTTTTAACATTTTAAGCTTATTTATATCTAACTGTGAAAAATTTACTTAATTTAATCTGCTTTAATAAAACACATTAAAAAAATTGCTCCCTAAATCGGTGTTTTAAATTACGTTCAAATGTCGAGGTCGACACTTGTGAGAGCACCACTTCTCAAACATCCGCAAGATAAGGAAGGCTTGGAATCGTTTGAAATTTTAATGTCTGCAAGTTCTGTCCATCACGGCGTTCTACGACTGGTTTAGTAATCACAGATGCTCACTTGCAGACACGACACGGACCATTGTTCTTAGTGGCCCATGAAAGTTTATATAGAATGCTTTTTCTGGTATTTATTCAAACAGTTGTATTGTTTATCATATTACGTTTAAATAGCAATTAGGAGTATCTCAGTTTATTTATTTCTAGAGCAAGCAATGTTTGATTATACATACATTATATATATATATATATATATATATATATATATAATGTCTGCTGAAATTTTGCTGGAGGTTAAATTGAAAAATGACTACACATGGATTTGAATGAAATTTAGATTCTATCGGAATGTTAATTTCTGGTTTAAAAGTTAAAGCTCTGGTTAATTTCAAAATGTCGATTATATCATTTCTTATAATTCTAAATCCTAATGAACATTGACTTAAGCGCATGGTTAAGTAACTTATATTGCGATTCTCATCATTCCGGATTTATGATTGATCCAGAATTTAAGCATGATGTACCCCTCCCTCATATAAAATTGTCACCAATGATTATAATTGCGGGGGTAGAGATAACTGTATGCCGCATTGAACCCCCAAATTTCAATATTCTGTAATGTACCATTTTAATGGAAATATCGATATTTGACACCATGTTGTGTAATTCTATAGCTATGTCTTACAACTATAGTTATTGTAAGACATTATATTATTATGTAAGACATTGAGTAATAGGATTGTATTTTTATCAATGTATAATTTGCGTAGCAAACTATTTTCGTCTTTCTCAATACACCACCCATTGAAATGCACTGGAACAGGAATGACAACATTATTCGATAACTTTATAAATGAAGGGAATTTTCAAGAGCTCAATAAATTTTTCGATTTGCTCTTAGCACATCTGTTCGAGAAAACTGATTTTGTTTTACAAGAAGCTAAATTATATTTGAAACATTGTTAAAAAATATCAAGTATCGTTATTTCTAAATATTTAATTTTTGCCCTCAAACTAAATGTGAGTTTTCACTGAAAGCCTCTGTACTGGTGGGCCCAGCCCGAGTAGTTAATATCTGAGCAGCAGAATTCTTCCGGGACTGTCGAAACAGACCTGTTCTGGAAGCGACGTCGGCACTCTGCTGAAGCGAATACTTGAGTTCCGTCTACGTGCGGCCTTCGTCTTTTGAGCGTGATAAATATGCCGCGCTGACGACGACGTCGGATGGTCACGTGACGCAAAGGGACTCGCGCCGGAGGGGGTGGAGGAATGCCGCCATTTCGAAAGATAGGAGCGGCATCTTTATGCGATGTCCTGTCCAGATTGTGTTCGGTTCATTTTTCAAATAACTTCATTTCCTTGTTTATCATGTTATGACATGGCGTCTGCTAAATGACTGTCGTATATTTCAGTTAATTTTTGTACCTGAAAGTGATATTTTCTTTTTATCTTGATTTACATTTCAATTCATAATTATTATTGTTGTCGTAATATTGCTGTGATATGTTTTCGGGTGTCCCTTTCTTTCCAACCGAAACCGCTGCCTCGTGAGCAGCGACTCTAACATGCTACACCAACAATCAAATCAAAGAATAAAAAGAATGGGGGTTCACTGTATAGAATCGGGCTCCTCTTGATTTGGCGAAGCATTTGACGATACATCTTGACGATAAAATGCAGTTTCTGGTAACCCGAATTATCATATCTTTGTATAGTTATTGGGTGGCTCTATCTTGTTAGTCACATGTTACGGCCTATATTGAAGTCAAAAAAATCGCTAAGGGATCAAGGGATACCCGATTGTAAACTTTTAACAAAATATTATACAACTACTAGAGCTAGGAGAAAAAAATTATATAAAAATTATTTTCTAACCTATGTACAAGTGTTTGTTAAAAATGGACATCTCTGTAATAAGGATTTATTTGGTATTTACTCGCTACTAAACGTATGAATTTCTTCACACATTATAATAACTTCAAATTTTGAATATCGCTGCATTTCACTGGTTAATATGAGATAATATCGCTGATACACATCTTAAAATTTCGATTAAAAGAGGAATATATTCCCTTAAACCTACCTTTCCCGAATCAGTGAGAGCCCGATTAAGATTGAAGTTGAAGGACTTCAATGAGAAATGAATTCCCCCCCTTGTAAAACAATACAAATAAATTTGTGCTTTTATGTATATACATTTATACTTCCCTATACACATGCACATATATATATATATATATATATATATATATATATATATATATATATATATATATAAATGTTTATATCTACGATATGAAGAAATTATCACGCTCACATATATTTAGATGTAAGAACTTTTTTCTTCTTTCTTCTATTTTTATATCTTTTTTATTTTGCGTTGTGATTGTGCTTTTTTTTTTTTCCTTTCACTCTTAATTATTTCCATTTTTATTCGAAAAATTTTTTGGTTTTATTGTTTCTAGTTGGTTTATACTTTCATTTTGCTAAATATTTCTGAAAAATACGCTAATAAATTGAATATATTTTTAGCTTGTTCAAAATTAAATAGCTCATACACACTCGTATGTATATATGTATATATATGTGTGTGTGTGTATATATATATATATATATATATATATATATATATATAATGAAATACAAGCAATATATTATAGAATGACTAGACAAATCGGTTACAGAACATAGAATTATTGAACTCTGTAATGTGACTAGTATTTTATTAAATAAATATAACGTGTGATGGCAAAAGTATGAACCAAGGTTCTTGAAAGTTTGTTTTTTTTTCCAATGGCAGATTGTAGACAGTTACAACTGCAACAGAGTCTATTGATCTATTGTTCCCTGATACCAAGGAACCGGCCAGACGCAGCGACCTCTTATCCGCCGAGGCGTTGCCCCGGGTGCACCACCATCGCACCCTCACACATGCCACAGGGACCCGTTTATAGTGTAGGCATCATTCTTACTTCATTCACACACACAAGGAAAGGAGAAAGACAGAATAGAGAGAGAAAGTACATCCTTGCCTGAACCGGGATTCGAACCCATGACCTCCCTATCCGTAGTCAGGCACGCTGACCACTAGACAAGTTGGCCGGCGGGTTCTTGAAAGTTCTTTGAACCGTTTCTAACTGCTTTGCAATGACTTATGTGTATGCAGTATTCCACTACATTCAAATGTACAATTGAGACGCTGTATTAGTGTGTTAGGATTTAACATTTTTGATCACTAAATAAATGTTTGCAACCTGTTTTCAAGCAATGACTCCTGCAGAATGAGCGGAGGAACTATGACTGAGAAAGATATAAAGTAGTAAAGATTGCCCTACGCCTATTTAATAGATTCCAATGTGAAAAACAGATACACTTAAAATTTCACTTAATGTTCTCTTAAGGTTTTGTTTAAAAAAGTTTACAGAATGTGTTTTTATGAAACAACAGGTTTTCATTTCAACATATATTTTATGTGATTTTATTTAAATCTAACTATTTCTGCAGCGTATTTACTTTTTCTAAATGCTTAGCCACCGCTAGCAATGTGAGAAATAATAAATTATATCTCATCTCCTTTTTCTTATTATTTATCAATTAATCTCCCGCACACAAAAAGGATAATATATAGTTTTTCGAGAGATTTTAGCTATTTATCATTAATTAATTTATATAAATAAATTTGTAATTATTTTCTCCTTTACCATTAATATATATACATATATTATAACATGATTAAAAATATCATAAGCATAGAGAGATTGAAATAAATACAAGAATAAACACACACAATTTTATCAATACATTCATCACCACAGCAGATTAAATAGAATTACTAAAATATAATTAATCGTAATTTTTTTTAATTAATCAAATAACAAATGAAGAATAATAAAATGAAAAGACAAAGGTAATAGATGGAACATATATTCAATAGAAAGTTCAAGGTTTAAAAGATGCACAAAATGAAAGGAAAATGAAACGAAGTATCAACATGCCAGTTTCTATCTATCTATCTATCTATCTATCTATCTATCTATCTATCTATCTATATATATATATATATATATATATATATATATATATATATATATATATATATATATATATATATATATATATATATATATATATATATATATATATATATATATATATATTTGTACTTTTAATAGAGAAAGTTCAACGTGCATGCATCTTTTTTAAATATTGTGACTTTCTTTTTCTGTATTTAACAATAGTGATTTCCCAAACGTCAAACAGTTTAACAAACTTAGATTTTGGCAATCATTCATACCGTCACTTGTAAACGAGCGTTCTTTTCTCTTAGAAAGTTCAGTGTCCACATTGGATTGCGTGCAGCGTGAACAATGGGGGCGAGGGACTGCCATGTGGGTCGGTGGAGCAGCACGCGTTCGAAGCTTTTTACGACCCGCCTTTTGTTTCCACTTTCTTATTGCAACTCCATCCCCCCGTGGCGGCAGATAAAAAAATAAGTATATGCAAAGGACGCGTGTTTAATTACTGAAAGGATTGCAGGGAGGATTCGTATAAACGATGGCACAGCAATCCCCCGCTAAATTACATCGATTCATTGACCGTAACCGTAATCAGTGGAAGAAGTTAAATCGTATCACTATGGCGAAGGTGTGATTATATAATCTCTCGTCGATGTACTCTCAAAAGATTTTGTCATTTTCTCCTCTATAACTGAAATGATCATTAAAAAGAGTGCATTTTGTCAACAAACCAAAATTTAATCGGAAGTTAAGATAACGAATTAATTACGGTTTGTTTGTTTGCAACGGATTTCCCCCCCCCCAGCTGCCTATTTCTACGGACTAAATAAATAGTCTCTAAATTTAGCTTATCACCTCGAGACTGGCACTCTCGCCTTTCTGCCACACCTCACCAGTGGAGGATCATAGCAATCACAATTCATTTTATATGCTTCAATCGCCATTATTGAGCATGACGGATATTTTGCTGGGTTGAGTATAGAATCCATCACCTCTTGGTCAAGAGAGTCACCTTTTGATCCTCTTGCCTTCGGTTCAACAGTTCGTGGGTTAGAATCCCACCTTGGGCATGGATGTTTGTAGTTGTTCGGAATCCACTTTAAGCCGTAAGTCCCCGTCTGATTAGCCCTCTTGTGCAAAAAATGACCGTTGAGTGACAAATAAACAAACAAATCACCTTCTGATTCTAGTCAGTTCCTCTTTTAATTATAAGTCACTATAGTCTGAAAAAATAAGTTGTAGTAGAATATGTATTGAAAAATAACGAGAAATATATTTTAATAAAAAAATTTGATACTTTTAATAAAAATATAAATAAAAAAATCTATATTTTTATTGAAACTACTTAAAAACTGCTACATTTTAAATATAATAAAGATACTCATCCGAAGAAATTATCAGAAATTAGTGTAGTCTGTTTAAAATAGGTGATCGTTAAATGTTTTTAAATATTTTAAGATATATAACCACCGCTAATGTGGTTTATAATGCAGTATTTCAGGTGATTCTAGTTTGAAAGGAGGGGGCAATTGTTGGCTTCTTTAATTAAAAAAATCTTGTGGACATGCATCATTATAAGCAACGGATTCTAAATAATATTCTCAGGAAAAATCTTCAAGAACAGAAACTTCTTCAAGAATTAAAAACGGCGGTGATTTAGTTCCCGTTATGTATTATCGTAATAGTAAAATATTAGACATTTTAACCTTCTCCAGCGTACTGTTTTCTAAAAGACTTCAAAGAGAATGAGCCTTATTTTATTTTATTTACATATTTATTTATTTATTTGTCTTGTACCAACTAGGCTGAGAATGTGGGGTGCGCTGCTCCACTTTTTCATACTGAACCATGTTTGGGGTGGAGTCCGACTGCTTCAGTACACACATGCCATAGGGACCCATTTATAGAGTAGGCAACCATTCACACATTATTCATACACAGAAAGGACAAAGACAGGATAGATAACGAGAGAAAGTACATCCATGCCCTAAACGGTATTCGAACTCAGGACCTCCCTATCCGCAGTCAGGCACTCTGACCACTAAACAAGGCGTTTGGCGAATGAGCCTTATTCATATGTTGTAAGGAATTCCAGAAAATTCTAAACACACCCTTTTACTTACTGACATCTGAGGACAGGGAATTTTTTTAACATTTACCACGTATTAATGTGTTCTGAATGTACTTTTGATTGACAAGTGGGGCGTATTGGAGTCATCAGGTTTCTCGGAATCCGCCTAGAGAGATCTGCATATAGAAAACAGAAATGTGATATTTATTTCTTGTTGTTTAACTATTGCTAGTTTCCATCTTTAGGCCTTCATTTCGAAAAGCACTGTGCCGAGTTGGCAGCCGTTTCTGGACTTCAATTCCCAGCTCTCGGGTTCGAGTCCTACTTTGAGCTTGGAGTTTGTAACGGTTGGAAATCAACTTCAAAGTGTTTGTATCTGTCTAAATAGTCAGAGCTCCAGTGGCTTAGTATCTTCGCGCCGCTTTCGCTTAAGATCAGCAAAGTGGAGCATAACTTGCCGCGGGCATGATTGGGTGGGTGACCGCGTACCCTCCCTCACTGGGTTGCTGGAGCTCCGTGGGTTCTAGTTGCATCCAAGTTAATATGTGACGTCCTAAGTCCATCCGCTGGTGTTGGGTGGATGTGGAGAAGAGGGTGCCAGCTCAGATATGACCACGTCACTTGACAGTGTTTCAAAATGACGAGGCACTTGATGGGTGAGTATTCCAAATCCGTTAACCTAAAAGGTACAGTCCGGGATTTGCCTACACCGCTATCTATGTATGTCTAATTAACCTTCGTTGTGCAAAGAATACAGTTAAGTGACTAAAAATCCAAACCAGAGCTCTGTAGTTTTTCTATTCCAATTTTAAGAGTGACATTATTTCATTAATAGTCAAACTATCTAAAATTGTTGTAAGACATTTTTAATATCCACTAATGTAAACAGCCATTTCCCGAATCTCAAGAGCGGTAACGTGGAAAACTCCCAAGTACACACCCCAATAAATGCACCTTCAGAAAATAGATGCTCACCGTCACTTTTATATTTTTTAACAATGAATGAAATCTAAACTAGGACCCTCCATGTGGCGTAGTCTTTCGCGTGCACCACGATAAAGACTGCAACTGAATAATTTGGAATATTAGGTGATGCACCCTCTTAGGTATTTTCGGAAGGATTGATCCGATTTATAATCTGGGCCGCTTACATTTATTCTCGGTTGATCATCAGTTACGGAACACATCCACACCACTCAGCGAAAGGGTGGACGCCATATTCAATATCAGTCTCCTCCGACCGCGAGTACTTGTCTTGCAGGGGTCAAGACACTTTGCCGCGAGAAGAGCTTTGACATACTTTCCCCGGTCGTGGGAATTTCATCCCAATGAGGGCGGGGGTAGGTCCGGTGATAAATGCTGTGATTGAACCCTCCTCTCTCCTCACCAATCCCATCTCGAGCAGTGGGTGAGGAGCAGCTCTGGAAAGTCCAAATGTTAAGAGATGTCTTCAGAAGGTCAAGATCTCTCCTGCGAATGGAGTCAGCTAGATCTCGACATGTCTTCCAAACGGAAAAGTTTAATCGCATTTTTGTTTAGAAGCACTCAGACGGCTTCATGCGAAATGGAATTTTACTCGCACTTTTGATTCTAAATCTGGAGACTTTTATGAGTTGTTCAAAAATGTGATTCTTTTTGACCTACTCTTTAAGCGCTTGATGTGATTGCGTGGCTGGATGGGTGGGAAAAGAAATTCAAATGTGAATAACTTTCCTTTCCAAAGTTGAAACAATCTGAATATTTCAGACATCTAAGTTATTGAATGTGGCGTGTTTCCCGCTGCTCTTCCAAATAATTTCATCGATATGAACCACAATCAAAGGACGATGCCGACACCAAAGTTGTTCTCTTCCTTTCTACTCCCCACCAATGAAGATTTAGCTACCTCAGGCCTCGAACTCGTTACCAGCTGTTCCGAGAGTGAAGCGTTTCTTTACCCTGCTACAGGGGCATATTTCAATAATAATAATAATAACAACAACAACCCAAATTTAAAGAATCATGCATTTAACAGATTAGAGATGTTCAGTGTAGTGTAAATGACACGGGGCCGGTTGGATATTGCATTCGTTCTTGTTATCAGAAGGTTGTGAGTTCGAATCTCAACCAATCAAAGATCCGTCGTTCTCTCATGACGGCTGGGGCACGTTAAATATGTGATGATCACAATATGCTTCGTGTAAAAGGATACTTCTGGAAAGGTCAGGCTAAGTCTTGGGGATCATCTGCTTAGTCTCTGTTTTTGAATCACGAAGAGTCACCGTTGGAGTTATGATGACACACCCACTGGTGCCTCACTGCATAAGATTCCATCACTTGCGCAATTTGTAATACTGAAAATGTTGAAATCCTAGTAGCCGGAAGCCGTACATCAAAAATAGTCTAAGTAACACAAATTTAAATGACCCCAATATAATTAGCCCTCTAGTAAAAAATTGTCTTTGAAAGAAATAAACTGCTCTAAATCCTAAATCCTGTTGCCTAGTACATAAAGATCGGGTTCTTCAGATCGGAAGTTCTCGAGTTCAATCACTGCTCCTATTGAAGAATGGGAGCTTGCGCTTCTGTATTCATGTCTAGAGCTGCAGTGACTTAGTAGCTTATCATTAAGCTCAGAGCATCATTTTCCGTTGGCAGTGATTGGGAGGGTGACCATGTACGCTTCCTCACTGAGTTGATAGAGTTCCGTGGGTTGGGGACGTGTCCACGTTAATATGGGACGTCTGAAGTCCTTCCACTAGTGTGGCGTGTATGTGGAGAGAATGCCAACTCAGGTGTGATCTTGTCAAACGACCGTGGTTCAAAACAAGGAGGCACTTGGTGGTGGGCGAGTATTCCAAACCCGTTGACCTAAAGGTACAGTCGCCTGCACCGCTGTGCATGTATGCATTGATATCTATCAGCTTTGATGTTAAAGAGATTTCCAAGTTTTCTTTCTCACGGTATTTGAGCTTGTCCCAGATTGCGATACGTAACGACAACCTGTTATTCAAAGATCTATAAAATTTAGTCAGAAACGTTGCCCTGGTTGTTGAAAACGTCTTGTGCTAGACTTTAACTATTTGGTTATCAAACACATTGTATCATATCAAGCAATTCTTATAATACTTTTAGCCCAAAACACACACTTTATTTGCAAAAAGTGATTTATTACTAAGGATCAAAACCATTCTTCTCACCAAGGAAAAACTATTATACATATATATAATGCAATAAATAAAATGAAATAAAATATGCCGCCAACTCACAGATGGCTGAGAGGTTATCGTCTATAATTTCAAAGCAGTAGGTTCCAGGTTCGAATTCTGGTCTGGACATGAATATTCTTTCCTCTCTCCTTGTCTTACTTTATCGCTTCACTTTCTGGGAGAGGGTTGACCCACTGTACAGTCATCACCTTTCCCCGTTATAACGCTGAATAGGTATATCCTAAGGGGAGACAGGCTTTAGAAAAAAAGATAGATAAACAAATAAAATATTTCCTTAGTAAATCAGTTTTATTTGCTAATAAATCCTGTAATAGATATTATTAATAAGATATTGCATATTCAAAGTAGAATACAATTAAAGATTTAACATGTTCGTCCTTTATCTAGAGTGACCATGAATAATAAAAATATTTTTATCATTGTGTCATTTACCTATTGAGTTCCAAACACTCTTTCAAGTATTTCTAACAATATTTAACGTATTTTATGAACTTTTAAAATGAAGAAGCTTTTTATTGGTCATGATGTTTTACTGGAGTTTTACGGCTTAAATCACGTCAAATATAATTCAGCTACATTTTCAAGTTACTATCAATATCTTCAACCGTGGTTTATGTGTGGAAGCGGTACCTTTTATTATCTGTTTAGAGAAAGATAATCATTCATGCTAAACCAATTTTGCTACTTCAATCTTTATGGCCGGGTAACGGCTTGGTTTTTATAGTTGAGTATTTGAAATTCCTTGGTAACTTTTCTTCTCTTTGAAAAGATCGTAAAAAGCGGCTGTTGACTTTTAGTAAAATATTGTCAATTTTAGATCCTTTTTACTGTGGCTTTATCACTTCTCACAATCCAAGTAACACTTTTCATGGTTTGTTATATTTTAGAATGCTTTGGCATTTAAAATATTTGTATTTACGTCGCAATGGAGCTACGATGTGAATTAAAACGTAAATTGAATTATTTAAAATATAAAGAAAACGTAGTCATTTGTTATCAAGTAGTGTCGTATTGTTATCAAGTAGTCTTCAATTCAACTTTCGCCTCAGGTGTGAAGTTACCAGCTGAAAAGCAGAGCACTAATCGTTCAATGACCGTCTCCGTGGCAAATGTAAAAAGGAGTCTTTATTTAACAAACCGAGCATATGTTTTCTACATGCTCGGTTTGTTAAATAAATTTCACCTTTTACAATAAAATATGAACATTTACTGTATAAAAATTGCGAAATTTTCTACTACATTGAAATACAATTTTCCTCCAGTATTTCAACACCCATTCGATACAGACTGTTTAAATTCGTTATCAGTTCGAAAAGACTAAATGTAAAGTCCAGTCTGATTTTTCTAAATAAAGGGAAATTTGTGTTGCTAAATCAGAACTTTCTGATGGATGAAACTAAAAATTCTTGGTTGAAGTTTTTAAAAACATTCATGCTGTCTGTGCTGCTTGAAGTATGTCATAATCATGTAAAAGAGTGTTATACTATGTTGATACATAGCGGTGTAGGTGAGCCCTAGACTGTACCTTTAAGTTAACGGGTTTCAAATACTCACCCATCACCAAGTGTCACGTCATTTTGAATCACAGTCAGATGACGAGGTCACACCTGATCTAACACTCTGCCCTCCTCATCCACACCACACCAGCGGAAGGAATTTGGACGTCACATATTTACATGAATGCAACTCAAACCCATGTATCTGCAACAACCTACTAAGGGTTAATGTGGTACCCCCCCCTAATCACTGCTCGCGGCAAATGATGATTCACTTTGCTGATTTTAAAGGGAAGCTACCGAGCCACTGGATCTCTTCAATGCTAGTACTAAATTTGACACGCGCATGTGCGTTAATTGTAATTCTCAAATTCTTAAAAGTTTTACATTAAAGATAAACTCCTCCAGTTCACTTATTTTTTTTGGTAAAATATCGCTCTTCAGAGTTCAAGGTACCGAGTTCCGATTTATGGGAGTAGAGGGTGGTTTTCTTCTGTCACGATGGATGCTTTGCCATTTCTTAACGGCTGAAGTCACTTTATTGTCTACCGCGTAATTACCTTCCATGAAGAATCATAGATAGTGGGTTCGTAATCACCTTCTACATAGGAATAAACTTGGAAAACTCACAAGCACCCACCCCAATGGACGTGCATGCAATAAGCAGAAACGCAACATCCATCTCCCCGTTATTCATAAGTGGCAGAAATCGAACCCACGATCTTTTAATCTATAGAAAGCTAACTTAAAAGGTGGGTGTTGGGAAGTATTTTCAGCTTACGCAGTGGATATTAAAACTCCATGACACCGTTTTAATGCGTTCTGCGGTGCTATCAGTGGTTTCAAATGCCCTTATTCTTAGAAGAACTTTGCACGATAAAAGGTTCATTGAGTCTAATGGGGGCTATTTGGAATAATGCGTTCCATTCTTGGCATAGTGTGGAAGTTTGAAGAGGAAGATACCAGATCAGGCATAAATCTCGTTGACTGCACACAGTTAAAATAATGACCATGTTTAACGGCTTCAGTCGGCAGAAATAGAGAATTAAAAACGTATCACAATAATCTAACCTTCTTAATCTCATTCAATTTTGTTGACTCTTGGAAAAATCAGTCTATTAAAATTGCAAAAATTATTCAAATTGCTTATTTAAAAAAAAAAAAAACAGCAATTATTTGCAAATAATTATTGAAGCAATTATTTGCGTTTAATTCAGATGAAGAGCTTTTTTAAGTACCTTTCTTATTAGTCAGAGTTTATGAGCTTCAACTTTTGACGCCGAGGGTAGTACCGATTATTTTCGTGAATGGACTTCCCTGATGTCCGGTTGGCGACGGAGGAGGGGAACGTGACTCATTCACCCCATATCCGGGATGTGACACGACTGACAATAACTGTGAATGTTGCAGCATGCTCTCACTTTTAATTGTTGATTTCACTGAGTATTCGATTGACTCACCTCGATCTTGCACTGATCAGGCTGACGAATCTTCGGATTCAAGCTTTGCCAATGCGTTGGTGTTCAACGGATTGGACCGAAAAGGATTGCTTGTCGACTCCTTACCCATTTGATATGTTACAGGAAAATGATCAGTCTCGTGTGAAAAAAATTACTATCGCGAACATAATGTAAAATTTGGCATAAAAATGATAAAAGAATCTAACAAGAACGGCGAATAGTTTCACTTATGTTGAACTAGGGGCAACTGGGCTATTGTTATACACTTTCAACTGCGTATCTTAAGTGGCCTTAGCCCCTAAGATAACCAAATCTTGAATCACTCGCAAGTAACAAGGATGAACTGTATCCTTATTCCGCACCACACCAAAGAACACTCGACTCAACATTTCACGATCATAGGACCTCTCAACACAATGGTCTTTCCCTGTACTTGATATCGAAACGCCTTTTTTGATTGTGAGATCAACTGGAAACATTGTCACATAAACAAGAATTTTATCAGACTTTTTGTCAAGGATCTATAAAAAAAAAAATTTTATTCTAGGATATTATTTTTTGGTGCAGTTTACAATTATGCTTCCTTTGGGGTGGTGGGGAAGAATTCAGAGGGCATCAGTTGTCAACTACGTTCTGTAATAATGATATAATGATTAATGAAATATTTCAGCATGTTGTTGCACCAGCATGTTTTTCTGTACCTAGCCATGAGTTGCGCTCCACCAGTTAGATACAAGGAGCTACGTGGAGTCTTCATGATTATGAAGTATGAACCAAGCAGAAGACTCCCAATACTTGGCCTATTACCTCCAGAGATATCATTTCCTTCGGAGGGTATTGCGACTAGCCCAGTTTTAATGTGCCACATCGCCTTTAGCGAACACGACGGATCTTTGGTGGAGCCGGAATTCAAACTCACTACCTTCCGATATTGAGATGCACCACCAACCAGGCCGCCGTGGCCCCATATTTCAGCATGTAAGTCAAGTCTTACATAAATACTGTTAGAACCGTTTTTTAAAAATATAAGGAACTGTTTTAAATGCTGGTGAAAAGACAAAGCCGACCAGTCACCCTCCACATTTCCTTTACCGAATTTTAATATGTAGGTAGAAAATTTAACATCGGCGGTCTTATATGTTCAGGTGTAATAGAGAAAAATCCATTTGTCGGGGTCGAGCCATCTTCCTTCCAAAACGATGCTCTTCATAATTAATTACACTATCATGTCGTATAAAGTATTTAAGATGCTGTCTCAAGATGTGTGATAATAATACACATCTTATGATTTCGGATGTGAAAAATCTACTTAAAAAACATAAATTTTGATTCGTGCACAGTTTAGTTCAGCGTAATGAATAACGTAACTGCTTAAGACTTGAACGGTTTTTTTAATATCCCTCGCATAAATTGTCTTCCAGTATATATATTTTGCAAGAAAAATAAATCCGGATAACTCCCAAGCACATACTTCGACAAATGTATATCTAGAAAGCAAATTCGCAATTATACATCTCCCATTCAATAGTGACCAGAATTGAACCGAAGACCTTTCGCTTTTAAGTGTTCCCGCAAACTATTAACCCACGGTGAGACACGCACATTTAAATAGAGAAGGTACTCAAATTTCCATTTTTCCCAATCATTTACTCCTTCAGAAGATGATGAAATTAATTAGTAGTTGAATGATGAGACCTGCAAATGAACAATTCATAAGTTTGATTCCTAGTCTTAGTGTGGAAAAAGTCAACGTAGAATGACAATCCAAAAGCAAAGTTTCTCTTCTCGATTACACTCGAGCTTATAAGTGGCTCGGAAAATCGAAGCAAACGCATTTTGATAATTTTACTGCTTTATTTGATTGGCTGTGTATCTATTTATTTTTGATATTTAATAACTTCCGTTTAAAACCTTTCACTGAATAAGAATTAAAGAAAATTACGCTCATTATTATTAAAATAGAACCAAAAATAATGAATAGATAAATTAATTCAGTGAAAAATGATTAGTAGCCCCATGTTGTTAATAGGTATAATTTTGCTGAGCAAGTTTTATTTTTCAAGATCTAATGGCTTGCAAGGTTTGAAAAGTGTTTTGATAATTCAATATTTAAAGATCGAAACTTTCGATAAGCAAATGTGTTGGGTCTTGTATCTTATTCCACTAATTTTTTTTAGCCTTTTAAACAATAGAACACTTAAGAGATATTTTTTTTTTGTGTGTGGCATGTCTGGTGGGTATTCTTTGTTTCGCGACACCGCCCAGAATATTACGAAACTCAGTTGTGGCAACAGCAAGTATCCAGCCGAGATCTGTGTATCATTGTTTACTTTTAAATATTACATTATATACCTTCGCTCTCTCTCCCCCCGTTGAAAATCGTGATCATATCGGTGCATTTGGTGAGGAGGGGTCTCATCACATAGTTCTAAATGAATGGTGGTTTTGCTTTTTGGCAGTTCCTAACAAACGCGTGGCGCACACTTTGTTTTTGAGAGGGCTGGGCGCCTACTTCGAATTGTTGCGCCATTGGGATGTTTTTGAAAAAAAAGTTTTGCGAACATTTGCTCTAATAAACGCAAATGGGAGCATATTGTGATGTGTGTCCATATGAGTTGCGAAATGTTAAACACATGTCTTAAACATTTGACAAGTGGAGTACTTAATTACGATATTTCATTTTTTTACTTTCTACTGGTTGATTTCCTATTCTTCGTTTTCATTTATTTGACAATGTGCTGTGAATTTTGTCTCGTTTAAATTAAGCTACTGCTAGTTGAACTATGACTTGTGACCTAAGGGGCCGCAATAGTTACGAGAAACATTTTCACTAATGGGATGTGGGCTGCATTTCAGCACATAAAGTCTGTGCTGAAGTACTTATACGACATTCGCATTACATTTTTAAATCAATATTTTAAAAAAACTCAAGATTTTTACATTAACTGTAAATTAAACATTTAAATCATCGTTGCTGATTTAAAGTAACTGCAAAATGGATATTTTGTTTTGTCGTTTTCATTTTGCTTTTGTCTACGTGTTCACTTTTGAAAGATTTCAAAATATCGCTAAAGATTTAAAAACTAATTATTTAGAACAACACATAATTTTCATGATTTGAAAACTTTTACATGTAGAAAAAATTAAAATTGAAAAAATAATATTGCTCGTAAAAATCAGGAATAGATTTTTTCTCATCACCGTCGACCTTCAGATATTCGATAGGGAATTTCGCTTTGTTTGCTGCAGCTCGTAGAATACGATTCAAAGGCAGGAAGCGAATTCGTGGAGAAGTCGGGATTGTGACGCCGTCTCAACACGATGTGACGTTGATTATCTGACGTCAGGGATATTTTAAACCAATGGGGAATTGTAATGAAGTGGCATAATCATGATCTCAACTGTAACGAAAGGACATAACATAAACACCACGTTAAAAACACGATTCGCACTTCCTTTCACTCGAAACTGGTTTAAGAAAAATATATTGGTTTTTGTTCAAAACCTTATTTATGGGTTGTTGTTATAATAAATTATTTGACATTTTTTTAATATTCCTAGTTGAGCATGTTCCTTAAACATTTATCGGCGCAAATGATGTTACTTAAGTTTCGAATAACAGCGAAACCAAAGAATGCAGACATAGCTATTACTTTTCAAACATAACATATTTTTTTGATGAATTAATACTTTTATAACTAATTCTGTTTTATCATCTGTATCAAATTTTACTCCTCTTATTAACCCTAAAGGGTTTGTTTTGTGCCTGCTATCAAATAGCATACTTCGAGATGCAGCAAACAAGGTGAAGTCACCATCAATTGTCCGTCCGATTATCGGATTTGACAATGGAACAAAAGAAAAAGCAAATTGAAAAAAGACAAAACAAATCATTCACTCTATGGTTTGTTTAAATTGGAAAGGACGGGAATTAAATTTTTTATACTTTTAACCATTGTTTGTACCCACAACTTTTAACCGTTGTTTATTTCTTTACAATTGAGATCATGACTACATCAAGATGAATATAATCATTTATTACAATGTATATAATCATTTATTACAATTCTCATTGGTTTAAAATATTCATGACGTCAAATAACATTTCATCTACGTCACATATAATTAATTACGGCATCGCATTGAGACTAAGTCGTAAATCTGATTCATCAAGAAATTTGATGCCTGCTTTCCAGTCGTATTTTTTGAGAGACAGCAAATAAGGCAAAGTTCACCATCGAATATCTGAGAAAAGTGTCAAAGTTCATTTTGCTTATAAAACGTTTTCTTTATGTAAAACAATTTCTTGTATAAAGACCAAATCATCGGTTTGAGAAGCCGTTAACCATCGATTCAAGCCATTAACGCATGGAGAATAGAACAACAGGAGAAGCAAAATGAAAACGACAAAACAAAACACTTACTTTATAATTAATTTAAATCGGCAAGGATGATTTAAATTTTTTAAAATCTCATTCATTAATAGAATTATAAATTAATAGTTGCTATAAACAATCACTTTTAATTCTTAAGACTAAAATGCTTTTTTTTAAAAAAATTTTGTTTCTCTTATATTAATTTTGATAGGCTTTAAATATTTCAGCAGACACTGAGAACCATATATTAGAAAACACGATGGTGCTAAATCAATTGAAATGTATTTAAATCAGTTCACCAAGCCAATTAAAAATAAATTAGTTCCAACTTACTTAAATGAAAAGTCGCCACTCACTTTTTCGAAGATTTAAAAGTGCAGTGTGCGAACGGGGTCTTATACACGTTTAAAGTTCTGCAGTATCTGATGTCGCTTAGGATGGACAAAAAATGCTTGCTTATATCTCGTCCTCGTCATTTGTGTGACTGTGGTTAAAAATAAAGGGACGATGGCATGTGTTTAGTGGTTTGCTCTATAGAAATAAGCAGCCAGAATTGTGTCACAATAACTCAACCTAATCTAAGCTACAATGACTTGCTGATTTTTCGGCTCTTTTTCCTCTTCTTTTTTACTTAAATTATGTGCATATTTTAATATGATATAGATGATTCTGAGTAAAATTAGGTAACTTTTGGTTTGGTGAAAAGTTGGCGATACATTTTTGCGATAAAGTTTAGTAAATTTCCAGCAACCCTATCTTTGCATAGCCTTTGTGTAGCGGCCATTTTGTTAGTCACATCTTGGCTTTAAAAAATCACCAATGTGTAAATTTTAACCACTGGATGTATTAGTTAAGTGATAATATAAAACCCTGCCCATTCTTTATATTATTTTTGCCTTTCTATGTATGTAATCAGTTCTTATTATAAAGTTCAATATTATACTCAAATAAGTAAACAAATGCCCAATTTGGCATACATATTAATGGCACGGATGGATCCAGGATTGGTGCAATAGTTAACAGCATATGTTCCTACCCCAACATTAAACATCTCATTATTTTAAAGTAGGGTGAAGTCGACTTCTGGGGTTCGCGTGTAAGGAAGATCGTTCCGCTGGTGGTGACATGTGCCCAGTGAGTGTCATCCTATTCAAGGCTACGTGAGATCCGACGTCAATTTGTGAAGATCGGGGATTAAGTCATGCGCTCAAGTGTCAACCTCGTTACTTGAGCATAGTTCCGAATCCATATTCATATATTGCAAAAACAAGAATTGGAAATGAAGGCAATAAATCAAAAGAGAAAATATGCTATTAAAGCTATTATAAGAAGTAGTTACAACATTAATGTAGAATTCTAAATCTAAACCAACAGATGTGATCCACAGTATCCATTTCATGACCCCTTCTTCTGAAACTCATGGGAACAGGAAAAGAAAGGGTATTCATATTTAGTGGATTACCACATCGTATCCAGTAAATTATTATATCACTCAATAAATCAATTGCACACGTTTACTTAGTATTAATAAACGTACGCGCACTCAATAACAGGAAAAGATTTTGCCTTAACAAGCCCGGTCTCCTCCACCTCCTAGAGGAAGTCGGCGATTACATAAAAACATGATTGGCGCAAACTGAAAACTTCCTTTCCGGGGAGGTCGACGTGCCACAGCGCCCCTTTCTCCCCAGCCTCCGCATGAGGTATGCCTGTCTCTTCATTCCTCATAATGAATGACGAAGAAAATGCCCCACTGGGAAATTAATCACTCCATGAGTGGCAACAGTTTGCCGGTAGGGGGGTGAGTGAGATTTATGGACGAGCTGCAAATGCTGAGGAGGCTGGAGTGATTTTTTTCTCTAATCTTTAGGAGAAGTGGATTTACGACCCGAGCCTAAGTAGGAAACGAGCCAAGGGAAAGGATTAAATCCTCAAGTCCCGTTCATGCACTGAGACGGGTGACAAATTTGTTGGGATTTTATCTATTTCTTATTCCAAGAGCATTTGCGGAGAAAACTACTGTGAAATAGTTTTTCATCTCTTTATTTTTCAGATACTGAAAATGAATTGGAAACAAAGAAATAATTATTTAATTATAATTTAGAATATTATTCTTTATTTCATTTTATTCCTCTGGCATCAGTACTCCACTAGTGATTTGCAAGCCATAAGATCGACCCTAGTAAAAAAAAATATCTTGATGCAATTTATTTGAAAAGTCTAATAGTGCCTTTATGTGTGAAAATTCCGTAAAGCTGCTACCTCGGATATCGACCTCGTCAATGTGTTACAGATATAGATCCCGAGAAGTTTTCTCTGATTGGAATTTAGAATTTATCGCATGTTTTAATGAATTTATTAAACGTCATCTATATTTCTTTATGTGATTCAGTGCTTTATTGATTTATAAAAATATTTGCAAGTACGCTCTTTTTAATTAATAATCTCATGATGAATACCTTTTTCATTTCATTTGAAATCATTCCATGGTCGCTTATCTCTTACGAGGGTTAAATCAACCGTACACACTTCTTAAAGTTCATTCCGAACAAACAAACCAGGTCACATATAGGTAGGAATTCAACCCATAAACATTTGAAGTGATGTTCATTGTGCTAATCAATAAGCTGCCTTATTTAAAACAGATAATGTAACATAATGTAACTATGATTTTATATTAGTAAATATTCTACTTGAGCGCTTTTATCGAAAACATTTGATACTTGAAAATTAAACGCAAGAATGTATTTTCATCAAAAACACCTTTCGATGGAAGTTTTCATGGGTAAAGCTTTCATTCCTTTGAGAGAAAGACAAATAGAACCACCTGCCCAGCCCACAAAGATTTGGGAAATCGCCAAAGAGATCCTTTGTAGAATTCCTACTTAAATTTTGATTTTATTTATATTTTGTTTATATATCTGTGGCTAAAATATATCCTTTATCACTAGAAAGCATATTTATTTCGGGGAACTGTCAACACAAATGCATTTCTTAAATAAAACAGAATTTCTTTTCTCAAACTGTCTTGAAAAATCACATACTTAGGCTATTACGTTTTCATTTATTGCATTCTTATCCATCTATCGCGACCACTTGTTAATAGTTGTTGCTGCAGCAGCGTGTCTTCTGTACCTAGCCCTCAGTTGGTCTTTACCAGTTAAATAGAAGCTTTTGAGTGGACTCTTAGTATTTTTGAAGCAGAAGACCCCTAATAATTGGCCTGCCAACCACAGTGGTATCATTTCACTTGGAAGATATTGCTACTGCACCATCAACACAGCCGCCTTTAGCGAATACAGCGGATCTTCGGTTAGGCTGGGATTCAAACTCACTACCTTCTGATAATGAGAGCAATGGCCTAACCAACAGCCTTTTAACCTGGTTTGCAAGTCTTTCTTAACATTGCTGGTTCAATACATGCTCAAGACGATTGTTGTACGCCATGAAACTAATATGCATTAAATGTTACGTAGAATAAAATTACCAAAAAATGACATAAAGTAATATGGAAAAGAAATTGCCAGCTCTGATGTCGACCTCGTTGTTTGTACTTCAAAATTATGAGTTTGTTGACTGCGTATAGCAGATTCAGTAGACTAAGATAGATAAGGGGAAACGCACGCTCGCGTATTTAATAGCTTAAGTCAGAGGTAGGCCACCTTGCATATGTAGCGGGCCAATAAGGTTCAGAATGTTCCACAGTAGGAAGTATTTAAAACAATAATATTCTCATAACAATACATGCAGAGTCAGATAGTAAATGTCGATCAAGAATAACCATTTAGAGTTTTATTTCATATTAATTTTACGTATTATTTAATAATAATTACTAATATTATTTTTAAGCACCATTACAGATGCTTAACTCTGCTGTATGTGAAAGTGGGCCTCAGAAAACTGTACCATGTATCTGAGTTGGCAGGAATGTCATAGTTGTTGACACCTGATCTTACCTAATTTGTTCGTTATAAGTATTTTTGCTTGCCCGAAGACGTTAAATGTACATCATATTTTTGAGTTGGTCGGTTTGAGAACTCGCAACTTTGTTCCCCAATTTTTTTTTTTTTTTTTTTTGCATTATTTTTATACAGAAACATTTGATCCTATTGAACATTCAACATAAATAGCGAATGCTTTGGAATGGCATTATTGTTTTCGGTATCGAACCTTGATACCCTTTGGGCAAAGGAACAATGTCTTCCATGTGGAGTTGTTCATAAGTGGATTTTTTTATATACTTAATTTCGTTTTAAGTGTGAATGAGGATTTTCTTAAGAAAATAATCTTCACAAGTAAGATGGTAAAATCAATTGTATTATTTGTATGTCACTAATCTTAACTATCACGGTAAGCAGATGAATTAAAAATAAATGATCTCAAAGCGATAATTTTATAAAAATGGATCTGCAGCAATGCAATAATTTTCAGTATTTTCTATGAAATTTTCGAATTTTATTTTATTGCAATAACGCATTTTCCTTTTTTGGATCTATACACACCGTCCTACTTCCTCTATTTTATAATTTTCTATCGCGCGCCTATACTTACTGCCTAACCCAGTACGCATAGTTAAGTTTATACTTGAATGATCACTACTTTGGTCTACAGTTTAAAAGCTCGTGGGTTTAATTCTAACTTTGGCAAAAGACGTTTATAATCTAGATAGAAAAGTATTCTGAATGTGTGTCTTTTATTTATTTTCTGAATGATTTTCCTTGATGAAAACTTTTCCTGTATTTAAAACTTTATTACGGTTTGTTTTTTCTTATTGTTTTTTTTTTTTTCTTTTCTATTTATGTGTTGATAAAAAAAAAAAACTTTTTCATTTATAAGTTTTATTTACAGGAGAAAAATTTAAGATTACATTAAGCACTTGTTTAATTTTTACGTTAAAATGAAAATAATATATTTATATATATGTTAACTTTTATTTTAAGTATACATGTAACATATACATTCATATATATGTAACACGTGCGTATACTTCTATGTTCATTAGATATGTATACCTGCCTACTTACGTTATATACATCAGACTGTTGTTCGTAATCAATTTTTGATTTTGAAGTGATATGTTTCATTGTCTTTTCCGTTTTGGGATATTTTATAACTACAATTCAATGCTTTAACACAAAAAAATTTTCCATGCGTATTATATGTGTAGAACAAAAAGAAGACAATTTATCTGAATGCTGGCGGGGATATCACTGTATAGTAATCGCTGAATATATCTTCCTGACCTTGCAGCACGTATACAAATTGTGCTAAATGGAAACTTTTATTCCGATTATAATATCTTGAAGGAGTTCGCAAACGATAAAAGAATATTACAAAATTTCGTAACAAACACTATTAGTAGGCGAGAACTGGGAACAGAAGTGCCTAGCTAGAAAATGTTGCCATTTAGAATTCTAATTTATCGGTTTCTTTTTCGCGTCCTTCCTGGTTCGAGATTTCGACGAACATTCGCAGTTTCTTTGTTTTCATTTTTTCTCTCTATATTCATAATCAGGCATGGCGTCCGTATTTATTTCGGGTGGGTCAGAGTTCGAGCACTCACAAAATCGCAACAGGTGGATGCTCAGTCACGGTTACAGGTAACGAATACCGCGCCGGCAAAAAAAGTTTGCTGCCTCATTACTGTTTCGAGAACGTGTCAATTAATAATGTGTTTTCTTTTGCTGGAGCGTGACGTCACGACGCCGGCCGGCAGGTGCGCTTGTTCGTGCTTTCCTTTTACGCATTTCAACAACATTCTTTTCATCAAATTTATTTTGTAATTTTTCCAGAAACTAAAAATATTTTAATTTCGTAACAAAAATAGTTTAGGTGATTCGGAAATTTGAAATACAGTATAATGTATGAAACTTGTACTCTACTCTAGTTAAATCATTCCCGTTATGATTTCAGGAACTGCGTGAAAATGAGCGCTGTACTCGTGTTTGGGAGGTAACAAGCTCGATACCCGACCCATCAAAGACAATCATGCACATTAATTATCCGTAAAATTTAATCTCTTTCCACTGGTATTTATAGAAGTTTCTAGAGAGGACATGTCAACAAAGGTCTCGTGAAAGTCTTAGTTAGTTAGGATGTCATTCTCATTATCTGAAGGTAAGGAGTTCAAACCCCACCTTAACCTAAAATCTGCCGTTTGGAACCCTTTAAAACTGGGCGTGATCGCAATATCCTCCATGAATGATACCTTTGGGGATGCAGACCAAGAATTAGGAGTTTCCTCTTGGTCTGTGCTTCAAAATCGTGAAGTCTCCTCCGCTTTCTCCTATCTAACTGATAGAGCCCAACTCAGGGCTAGGTACAGATAAACATGCTGTTGCATCAACTACATAGGCCTCATGAACTTTAGAAAAACACGGCTATGTTGACCAAGTTGTAGTGTGAAAGTATAGACTATAGAATGCTATAGCTGATGTTGATCGCCCCATTTGATGGTGGTTCAAAATAACATGACGAATTGGACGATAAAAATAAGTATCTGAAATACACAGGAATAAAAAATAATATACAAGACATAGTCTATACAAGGAATAAGGCTCAGTTTATATAGCTATATTTCTGTAAAACCTATGATTTATAAATATAAGGCGTCTTTCGTAAACAACATCGAACATTAACTTTGATAGTTAAGTATAAAAAATTCAAAATTACATTAATCTTGAGCTCACTAATCACTCGAAGCCATAAGTAGTCCCCTTCCCCCAAAAATACCACTTTACTATTACAATTTATTTATTTCGAAGCCAATGTATATCAAACATGTTTACAGTTCTGAAAATGAAACACCAGAGGAAAAAATTATAAATTGAGCATGTCTGAGGCTGTTCTCGGACCTGTAAACCATTAAATTGAAGGCCAGACAGCAAATCATTCTGCTCTCAACTAAGCAATCCATATTATGATTAATCAGTACGAGTACTAGAAGTAAATCACATCATTTGATTGGATTGCTTTAGGACTCTAAAATATTTAGAGATTTATTTATTTATTTATTTATTTATTTATTTATTTTTTTTGAGAAACTGCATTGGAATAGATTCTATGATTTAAAACAGATGCTGAATCATTAAAAGCACCTTTGCTGAAGGTTGGAATTGAACCCGGGAACTCTTGAACTAAAGAGCCTCGACTGTGCAGTTGAACTTCAGGAAAAATTCATCGAAATTCATGCGTAGACTTGTCAATACATTCGCATTGAATATTTTGTAGTGTCGGCGTAGTCTAGAAATTTCCAGCAATTTTGAAACACATTGATTGCGAATGGAACCAAAAATTTTGTAAGCTTATTTAAAAAATAAGCAGAAATTCAACACAAACATGTGCACGTAGTACTTGTTGTAATCTTTGCGTTTCTGTTCTCAGACCATTGTTTGGCATCCGATTACTGCTGCTCTACAACTTTATAATTGAAAGAAATGGGATAAACGCTACCTTTTCTAAATTTCATGCTTAATTTTACAAATAAAACTATTAACCTCTAAATTTTTCTGCTAGTGCAGAATCACTTTGCTCTCTACGTGGTAAAGGTATCATGAAAACTTTGTATGACTCTAACTGTTGCTGTTGCAAAGTTGAAGATGTGAAAGTTGTGACTTTACTGGCCCTCTGTATACACACAAAAATTTGTGTATATATTTTGTTTTAGCTATGGATGAGGAAATGGCCATTGTATTTACCTATTACCTGGACACCTTTGATATGATAATATTTAATGGAGCTGCGTTGCACTGGCACCTGCACCTAGCACAGAGTTGATCTCTTCAAATTAGTAGAAAGATGCTGATGGAAGTCTTAATTATTTAAAAGGAAGAACCAAACACAAGATCTCCCATGACCTGCCAACTTTCTGCAGTATTCTTTCACTTAGAGGACATTGCAGCTACGATATATTGAACACAACCCAGCCGCTTTTCGTGAAAATGACCGCTCTTCGGTCGCGATTTAAACTCATCCCGTTCTGATAATGAGAAGGACACCCTAACCAATTAAGCCACTGTGGGACTTCTTAAAGAGATTTAGAATACAATTTATAAGATTTATTATTTATTATTATTTTTCTTTGTCATTTCATGTCATTCTGTTTTAAATCTTTGCAGAAAGAAGGCGGTGTGAGCAGTCTGATTGAGAACTACTTGGGAGCCCTGTACACGCCGTACGCGTCCGTCAGGAAGCAGCTGCTGGAGCAGGCCCAGACTCTGTGCAGGGACATGGGACAGGAGTTCTTCGAAGCCGACCACCTACGCCCCGTGGCCAGTGTTCTCAGGGCAGTACGAGACTACGTAAGTCCACTAACCTTCTTTTATTGATATTGGCAACGATTTCTTGATTCCCCATCGAACATGACGTCTTAAGACACAAATCTTTTCATTCAGAACCTTCTCTTAAAAACTTAATGATTATTCATTTTTCGGCACTTTTTCTTTTCTTCATATTTCGAACATGTTCTTTGATATTCCTTTTCTTGTCATCCATAACATCTTCCATAATAACATAAAGTGGTTATTGCTTCTTTTTCAATTAAGACCATGATTAAATCTCTTTTTTTCCTTTCTCATTGGTTTAAAACGTCCACGACGTCAGATAACTTTTCGTCTACGTCATATCGTATTGAGACGGTGTCGTCAATCAGACTCGTCGACGAATTGGCTGCCTACCTTCCAATCGCAATATTTGATCCACAGCAAACTAGACGAAGTTACCATCGAATGTCTGAGTGTCATCGGCGATGAGAAAAAATCCATTCATGATTTTTACCAGTAATAACGTACTTTTTATTTATACTTTTTTCTAGTTGTAAAAGAGTTTAAAATCTTAACAAGTACCACTTACTCTAAATAATTAGTTTTAAAAATTTCAAATCTTTAGCGATATTGCTTCCAAAATATCCTGAAATTGTTATCTTTTCTAATTTTTGTCTTTCACCGATTCAAGTTTTCTTGCCAGTTTCTCCGGTTCACCAACATCTTTTGCGTCACTTCACGTTCCCTTGAAATCCGTTAAAGCATCTCTGATACCCTCTCTCTCTCTTTATTTTGTTTTGTTGAACATTTAAAACCTAAAACATTGATTGTGTCTGTATTCGAAACCATGATTCCAAGATTCGTTGCAAATCGCTTTGAGCCAAATGCCATTAACAATAGCCGAATTGATTTGGAGATGCTATCCATATCGAAGTACGACTCTATGGCTTCAACTCGCTGGGATCAAAATTAAAAATATCGTCAAAGTTCATTTTGTTAATAAAACGATGTCTTTTGTAAAGATCGAAACATCGGTTTGAAAAGCCGTTTTCCATTGATTCAAGCCATTCCGTCGTTTTCCATTGACACGTTGACAACAGAAAAGGTGAAAAAGAAAAATGAAAACGATAAGACAAAATAGCCACTTTATGGCTCATTTAAAACGGCAAAGACTATTTAATTTTGTATAAATTTTCTTAAACTCTTATTAATATTCTAAATGTCTTGAATGACATTTAGAATATTTTCTTACTCCTTACGAGAGATCATGAAATTTTTAGTTTAAATATCTCGTTTTACTGACGTTCATATCATATTTTAGGTTTCCTAGAAAAATAATATTTCAATTGCATAAATGTTTCCATGATCATTCAGAACAGATCTATGACACTTATTAATTCTATCTCTCTATAGAAATCAGTCTGAGGATCAAAATCAGTTGTTGGAAGACATTGTAACATACATGTCATAAATCTACTTCCTGTAGGTCTTTCCTTAGAAATTGGGCCGTGTCGCTAGTGAGGACAGCCAGAAAATCTCCAAGCATGCACCGCAACATGTGTACATGCACAACTCAGACGCTCAGCATCCATTTTCAATTTTCCTTTTGGCTCAGCGTGGTCTAGTCATAGTGCAACTCTCTTCAGAGCGAAAAGTGCCATCCACTGTTTAATAATAGAGACTGATGTTACATCTCTGCGTCCCGGGTGCATGCCTATGGAGGGGGAGTGCTCCCTTGCTATAAGTAAATGGGACCCACTGTTGCATTGTTACTGGACATCAAAATGCCTTTGTTAGGCAGACTGTAGCGAAGTATCAAAACCCGTTATTCAACTGTGGCTGGGGAAGAACCAGGCACCTTTTGATCTGAAGAGCGTAAACTACACATTTTTTAACAATATGCGTCGTTTCTTTGTAGTTTTTAAGGTCTTATAAATATATATGTGTGTGGAAGTGGGTGGGTGGGTGATTGTGCGTGCGTGCTATTTCTACGGTAATTTACCTTTCTGAAATTAATGCAGTTATTTTCAGAAGATCAAATCAAGTGAATGATTAAGTGATTAAGTTTCAGTGGTGAATTTTATTCTCACTAGAGTCGAACTAGCCCTTAATTTCTTATTCGCCTATCATCTTTAATTATCTCGATCCTATTAATTATTGATTGTATTGAAATTTTTGGTCTTTCACCTGAAAAATCTTTCAGGTAAATATTAATAAAAGAAGTAAATATTATTGTTTACTTCATTGTATATTGTCTTTATTTATTCAAAAAATGTGCATTTATCAACCTTATATACATCAATAACTTCTGTATTTCACGTGCTTTATAATTATAACAATATGCAATAAAATTTCAAGGAGATTCACACTGTAAGCACTCTGTTGTCCTTGTGCAAATCATTTGGACGCCGCAATCGACATTTGTGAAGTGTGCACTGAACCGCGTTCTGTCATCGGTTGCGTATTACTTGTGCGTCGACGCATCGCATCGGTGTTTAATAGCATTTCAAACAAGTTATTAAAATACCAGTCCGAGATAATTGTCTCTGTAGGGTGCCTGAGGTAGGAACGGAAGTTCTAGGCCATTTAATTTTCAAATGAGGGCGTGTCCCTCTCATTACCTCACCTTGTGGCACAGGAGACTGATTCCCCCTCCCCTCTTATTGGTTTATAACAAACATACAATGATTTAAATTGTATTGTTTTATTTAGTTTAAATTGTATTGTTTTATTTAGTTTAAATTGTATTGTTTTGTTTGCGTATCGTTTTATTTAACTGTATTATACATGACTAGTAATTTTAAAAATTCTTAAAGATGTTTTTTTTTATTATTTATTTATTTTTATTTTTACTATTTGAGTAGGTTGATTTAGTGGAAAATTGTTTTAGTATTTGTTTTGATTTATTGCTAAAGATTATTTACCATTGTTTCTTCCTTAATTAATCGGAAAATGTGTTTCCAATTTCTTATTAGTTGATATGCGTGACTATAGATGGCAGCACCATAGGATTTCCAATTTGTTGGTTGTTCTCTTCATTTTTAGTATTGAAATTTTTGATGAAAATGCTCTTCCTACATATTTAAATTTTTTACTGCAGGCAAATGTTGATTATAAGCTTAAGATTCTTTAATTTATTTATATTGTGCCACTAAAAACATCTTCATTTTTACCCCTAGGATATTGAACTGAAAATTAAACTTTCAATAAAAATTTGTACTTTTAAATCACTATTGATAACAATAACATAGAAATTAATTGGTAATTAATACGATTTAAACTAAATATAAATAAGTATATGAAGCAAATTTTGTTAAAATATTTGGATAACTTTAAACAAAGGAACTAGAATTAAAAATATTATGTTTTTGTTACTCTGGGGAATAAATTTAATTAATCATAAAAAATTTAATTTTTTGCGTTTTTGAATTATGAATTGAATTGATAATATGGACTTAAATATAAATGTAAAACATATAAATATTTATTCTTACAAATAATTTAAATTTCATCAGAATTCTTTAAATTTTAAATAAACCCTCGCGCTTCCTTTGAAATGACAAAGGTATAGATTTATCAGCCATAGTTTTGCGACTAGTAACTTTTTGCAATTAAAGCAAAATTGCAAAAGTTATGTCAGATTTACATTCAAAATTTTGTAAAAATATTTTCCTTGTTACTAAAATAATAACTATTTATATAATTTATATTTTGTATTCAATTATGAAAAATATTTAAAAAAATTTTCTCAAATGGGAAAAAAATTCAGAATTTTAAATTATATTGCCGAATAATTTTTATTTTTGACTACAAGTTATTATTAAATGGAAAATTTTGTTGTTTCTTAGATGCTCTGCTTTTTTATTTAAAGTTATTTGAAATCAGCAATTTATAAGATTTAATAGTTCCAAGTATTTAAGGAGATTATGTTATAACAAAGTTTATTTTCATTGCAATTTTTAATATTATGTTCTGTTCCCACTTAAAATCCATTCACTTTCAGGTACACGATTGAAATTATGCTTTTCTGTTTCTGGGGAAAATATTATTATTAGAATATGTAAAAATTAATTTTTAAACGCACAGTAATACTGTTATAAAATTTGCATCGTAATTAGCAGAGTTTACAGTAACTTAGAGATAAAACTGAGACTTTCGAAGTACTTGAGTTCAAGCTTAGGACTTTCGAATAATTTGAGTTCAAGCATTGGACTTTCATAGACATTGAGTTCCCTCTTAGGATGCAATTCTAGGACTTGCGATGACTTTCAGTTTTAATGCATATGAGATCTAATTTGTGGAATCTAATGCCCCGCTGTTGTGGAGAGAAACATTCAAACTCAGGTGTTTACCTCGTCACACGATTTATCATAGTTTAAAATAATGAGACATATGACGATATTAATTATAATAATCAGTTATTTGACGTACCCAAATAATGGATTATTATGCATACATCTGTTTAATTAGTTGCGCTTTTTAAAACTATACTGCCATGTATGTACACAAACATATAATTTTTACTGTTATATATTTCTTGACAAGAAATGTTTATAACTACTGCATTATGATATTTAATAATTATCCAACTTAGTTTTTAAAGTTTATGTTAAAAACATTTAATGTTCAGAAAAACTAAGCCATATCTTTTTTCTAAAGAAAGGCTCGCATAGTTTAATGGGAAATGGCATTGTTTTCGCCTGTGGAAGGTCTCCGGTACGATAAATGAACCAACCTAAAGACCCTCTTGTAAAGAGGGATTATTGTCGTTATTTATTAGTCAAGATTAGTATTTTTTCAGGAGAGGAAATTTACAATTCGGGTGTCGATCTCATCACTCAAAATAAGGAGGTCTTGACTTCGATCAACGGAAACCAGTGGCCTGAAACGTCAGCTAATTTCTTTCTTTTCTTTCTTTTTTTTTGTATATGAAATTTATATACTATTCCAAATTATTTGAGCATCGGATTAATATCCATTTGAAAGGTATGAGTAAGGAAAACTCCATCTGACAAGCAAGCGCAGAAATGAAGGCGGGAGAACGACTTCGTCCTTCATGCAAAACGTTTTGTCTCATTTTCTTTTCTTCTAAAGCATGCATCGTGCCAAAAACGAAACACGTGGGAATGAATGAATTTTTTTAAATCCGTATGGCGGGTAGGGCCCGATTCGTCTTATTGAGTAATGGGGAGTCCCGGGCCTTGACTAAGACAAATCGCTGCTCGGAAGCCCGAGTTCAAGGCTGACAGACACGATATTATTTCTTCAGAAATGTGATATCGTCCTCTCCCGGTCGTTGACCACTCGAGTGCGGACCCCTGGAATTTATATGGAAAAACTTCCAATTATATCCAGTCTTTTAACTTGATGTCAGTAATGACTGACGACTTCTTTTTTCGGATAGAATTTGAAATTTTTGAGTATACAATGTTATGGAACTCTGACGTGGTGGTGACCCCATTAAAAGAAAGTCCTTAATTATGTTATCATTTATATTACTTTGTTGTGTTTTAACTGCTTGTTTCGGCAGTTTGGGTGGTTTGCTTGTCACTTTGCTATCATATTTAGCATGCAAGGAGGGGAGTGAGTCGGTGAGGCTTAAAATAGATTCATTACAGGGTCTGAGGGAATCGAACGTATAACACTTTGTACTGAAAGTTTGAACACTTGTTATTCAGCTGCCAGCATTTTTTCCTTTCCTGTAAACCGAAGCAGCTGAATACAGCCAAACCATTTTGCGTCGCTGTCACGTGAAGTGGCTTGATCTGTCATCTTTCTCTGCAAACTTGTGCAACTAGTAAAGGGCCATTTTACGGAGCACTCAAGACAGCAGTCTTTGGGTGGGACAAATAATCAGGCACATTACATCTTAGACACGAGAGGGATGTTTTTAAATATTAAAGCATTTCTGTTTTAAATACTTGAATTCTTTGAGTAATTACCGAGTCATTGTCAACATTAATTTTTAATCTCTTTTTTCAGGCGACTTCGAGTCTTGATTTTTATGTTATATTCAGATAACACAATGAAAATACAAAGAAAGACAAATAAAGATAGCATCTATGAAAATATCAATAAAGATAACACAACAAAGTTGCAAAAGCTAATATTATGAAAATACAACACAATGAAAACACAAATAAAGACGACATTATGAAAATACAAATAAAGATAACACTTTGAAAATGTAAATAAATATAACACCATGAAAATACAAATCACGATTCGAAAGATAACACTTTCATACCCTCAAATCATTAATAAAAAAAATTTAAAATATTTCTATACTTGTGTGTCTGCCTTCTGATTGATGTAATACACATTGAATCCTTTCTACACTGAGTGATACTTAATTGGTTTGCTCTTTGGACAACTTCAACAGTCTACGAGTTCGATACCCACTCATAATAAAGCTTTTCATAGTACTGCTACGATTTTAACAAACCTAAGAACGACACGAATTAAATAGTAATCGAGTGATAAGAAGAACAGTAAACAAGAAGTCCAACTCCGGATCGCATATGCTGAAATGCTGCATTCCCGAATACAAATTATTCTTATTGTGTTCTGCTCTCGTATGCGCAGAGCCATGTAGGATCACCAAACTTTGTAAGCCCGTAAGATCATCAAAGTGAAGGATCGCCTGCCGTGGTCAGACATTGTGTAGGGCGACAACATTTTCTTCACTGTTTAGATTTCTAATCACTATATGACTGGATGTTTATTAACCATAAAGTGGTTGCATTCCTGTTGAATCATGATTAACTCTCATTATTTCAATTCTCATTGGCTTAAAATATCCATGACGTCAGATAACGTTTCATCTGTGTGTCACATCGTGTTGAGACGGCGTCGTGAACCCGACTTGTCAATGAATTGGCTGCCTGTGCGCATTCTTCGAGCCGCAGCAAACAAGGCGAAGTTCACTATCGTTTACTGTCTGAGTGTCGTCGGTGATGAGAAAAATCCATTCATGATTTTTATCAGCAATAATGAAGTCTTTTTTAATTATAATGTTTCCCGTTTCTGAGTATTCAGAATCATAATTGTTTTAAATAATTAATTTTTAATTTTTATATCTTTAGCGATATTGCTTCCAAAACAGGTTGAAAATAGAAAAAAAGAAAAAGGCAAGACATTCACTTTATAATAAATTTAAATCGGCAGGAGTGATTTAAAATTTTTAATCAAGACTGCTCTCAGTTTTCAGAAATACCTTATTTAGCAATCTTAGTGCAATGTATTTTTAATGCTATTTCTTATCATTTTAGGAAGTCTGCAAAGGTATTTTGCTGTATTATTTTATGGCTTCTTTTGAAATAGCTTTACTTTTTATTGTATTAAACGTTTTTTTCAACAATTGTTATATTAATTATAACTGTAGTTGCACAGACTCAGCTCTTGCAAAATATTACTTGATTCAGCCGAATGAAAAAAAGTAGCATTTTCAATATTCTAGTGCAGTTTATCGCCAACAGCAAAAGTTAAATTTTATACCATCCATGCATATTGTAAATTTAATAATCTGCATATAAACAATGCAGATTTTTAATATCATGGGAAAATGTAATGTTTCATAATGCAGTTATAGCATGAGTTTTGCACTTGTATGTATTGAAAATATGTCATATTTACTTGCTCTTTTTTCATACATTTCTACATAATGCATCATTTTATTCCCTGTATATGTACGTTTTAGCCTGTTTATATCATCTGTTTCACCTTTATATTTGAATGAATTTTTATAATCTAGGTTATATATAATTGGACATTTTTATTTCTGTTACATTAGTAACTTCGAACATTAGCGATGATCTGAAAAGCAATAGTGTAATTCTGTTTTCGAAATTGGTGACAATTCTGTCACAAGCAGATGTATTGCGTGGTGGAGCAATACCTGAAAACCATTAAAGTACAGACCGTCGCATGTCAGTGGCTGTCAAGCTACGCTGGTTGGGGATATGTCTATATTATCTTTGATATCCAAAGTCCTTCAGCTGGTGTGCCGTAGATATTGAGCGGAGAGTGCCAGCTCAGGTTTGACCTCATCACCCGACCGTGGTTCAAAAAGACAAGGTGTTTAAAGGCGAGTATTCCAAATTCGTTGCCCTTAAAATGTTGTCCGGTACTCACTTGCACAGCTCCTCGGGTGTCGCCATTTATGCTGTGTTCTGTTAATGAAGGATATTAGTAACAGATAATTTTCAGAGCTAGCAGCCGATTTTCATTCCAAGAACAACTACAGTCATCCCACAAATCCATTTTTTAAACCGCATATCTCGAACAAATATGTCTCCCAAGAGCAAACTGTGACCGTACAGCGAGAATGCACTTCAAATTCTCATTTCACAATGCAGAAGGCGCAGCAGTCGAATTTCGAATGGTACATCATAAAGTCATGTGTGTAAATGATGATTGGAAAATTGCTTCGTGGTGAGAGGGTGCGAACAAATGTCCGCGCGTGGGATAGGAGAGGCGAAAGTTGTTGAGCGAGGGCACCGTTGGGTGGTGCCGGAAAGGAACGGCGAGGAGGCCCTTCGAACCGGGATCAAAGGGCCCGACCCAGCCTCTTGCCCTTGCGAAGTATTCATTTTCTTCCATATTAACCTTTTTATTGCACGGGTGAGCGACCCAATCGGACGGTGATACCCCACCAAATCGACTTTCTTTCGCGCCGAAAATGTGTTGTGGGACACTGGAAAGCGGCTCTTTTCTTCCGTCTTTCGACATCCAGTGCTTCCGGTTCCGGTTTGGAGGGAGTGATCGACGGTTGTTATGAGTGAATGGTTCACGAGTAGTCATCATTTTACGGTTATGGTAACTGGTTCATGGGAGCATTCTGGGGTTATTAGATTGGAGTTTTAATTATTTTTAAGCGTCGAAGTCAAGTTAAATGTTTTGTGATCCTGTTTCTTAGTGCCTCCTTCGACGGTCACAGTGTGATCAAATTCCATTAGAATATGCTATCATAGTTTAATAATTAAAATAAATAATCCAATGATAATATCGTGGAAGCGTCATTGGAAATATGGATTCTGAAAACCTGCAAGTTCAAACACTTGCCCGTTTGTGGTCACGAGCCGTATGTACTTTACATACGCACAGCGATTTATGTCATCCCTCGGATAGGATAGGATGATTTGAAGAGAAGGATGCTTGCTCGAGTATCCAATTCGACTCGTGACGATGATCAGACAGTGGATAGTGTCCAGCTGCTTCGTTTGATTAGAAAGAGCTTGAACGGCTGTTGTCGTCTTTTAAATTCCTATCAATTAATAAACAGTTTCTGTTTTCCCTATTCAATATACTGTCAATATTCATGCCCAAACAGAAGAACTTATTTATGATATTTTGCTCTTAGAATTCTAAGTTTCATAAAATACAATAAGTTCTGCATTTATATATTTAACTCTGTAAAAATGAAGTTTATAGCTTCTATAAATCTTTTATTTTTTATTTTTTTTTATTTTTTACATGTATAGATACTTGTAAATCAATTTAAAATAAAATATAATCGACTTTTTCATAACATTTTTCATCTTTGGTAAATTTAATTTCATATTTTTGGTAAACAATTATATAACCTTATAAATTTAAAATTTGTTTTCCGTTGTCAGGCATTTAACATATATTTAAGCTTTTTGTAACAATTGGCAAATTATTTAATACTTTTTAATTATTGATCAAAAGTATTTCAATATATATATATATATATATATATATATATATATATATATATATATATATATATATATATATATATGCAGGTTGATTCTAAATTGTTTTTTAAGAAGGATGATAGAACCCATTCAGTCAAGCAATAATTACATTGGAACATAGGGTTGCATGCAATGTCATTCGCTTACACAACACTATTGTTAGTTCAGGGGGGAATTCCTCTTTTCTGCCTCTCAGAGTGCAATCTCTGAGAGGCAGAAAAGAGGAATTCCCCCCTGAACTTACAATAGTGCTGTGTAAGCGAATGGCATTGCATAGTTGACACCGGCGAAGAAATGACTGGTACACCCTCTCTAAAATTCCTGGAGCCGAGTTAATTTTGTTCTCAGAAACAGTGATTCTAGCCATGAGATCTTCCGCTGAGTTCACAGGCTTCTCATACACTAAAAAGTTCATGTTCCCCCAGAAAAAAAGTCCAGTGAGTTGAGGTCCGGTGAGCGAGGAGGCCAAACCACATGTCCGCTATGTCAAATACATTGTGACACACAAAAACTCATGGACCGTGATAGAAAAATGTGCTCCATGGTGCATCAACCACCTTTCTCTCTGAATGGAGCAGCCTGCAATAAGTTGGAAAGCACGTGTTCCAAGCAGATACGGTATGTCAAATGTAAGGACCTACCAAGTAATCACTAAGGATACCGGCCCTGATTTTATGGAAACTTTCTACTGGTGCCTGCGAGGTGTGAACTGTTGGGATTGTTGTCTGACCAAACATGTCCATTGAGCTGGTTCAAAATACCTTCTCTGCTGAATGTTGCCTCATCATTAAATAATACTGACACATGAAATCGTGGATTGTTGTTCTTCATCCCCAGCATCCGCTGCACAAAATCTTCAAACTGCCTGCAAACATTGCACATTGTACGTGTACACACCCATAGCTTCCACGAAAATTTTCAGACGATGTTATTCAGATAATACTTGAAGCGATGATGTTGCGCTGTTTTTAAAAGTCAACGTCTACTCCGATTGACATGTTTCGGTGACCAATGAGAGCAAAATGCGGCCTCATTACTGTGGAAATCTGCGTTAATTCGTGAAGTGCTTCTACTTGCCTCTTTTCTGCCTCTCAGAGTGGACTGTGACTCTATGTTCATGTGTAATTATTGTTTGTCTGCATGGGTATTTATCACCCCTCTTAATTTGCAAAAGCACTTTAGAATCACCCTGTATATATATATATATATATATATATATATTATTTTTTTATTTCCAATTTTTTTCCGCTTTCTATTTATATTCCAGACACTCACTCATTCTGCTGTATATATAATATTTCTATAGATACAGAAATGATGTAACTACAGAATTAACTATTCATTTGGCAACTCGGCTCATTTTTTGAGAGGGTGTGTCATCTCGAATTCCCCTCACTAATACGTTTATATATTTTTGTTTTCTAAATCAATTCCTAGCTTAAAAGATACAAATCATCATAGCCTAATGTATTTCTCTTGTTCGAAAAGTTGCAGGTTTGATACCAATCCGAGCTGAAAGTCTATATTTTGTGAGATTAAAAGTTTTTAAAATGTTTCCTAGGCTCTTATATCTATAATGTTGTGGTTGGAGATTCGGGAACCAACTCGAGTATCGACCTCGCCATTTTATTCCTCTTCAAAATAACGAAGCTATGAATTGTACTGAGTGGCTTTGATCCCTTGCGTAAATGAAAGCAAATATATTTTTATTTAAAAATATTTTCTTTTATTAAAAAAATTTATAATGTTTGTATATTGTAAATATTTAGAAATAATATTGTAGAATCCCCTCCCAACATCCACACTGAGCGCCCTCTATTGTTTTGCAGTGGAATTCTTCAGTGACGATCAACACTTCTTGAACTTTGGTAGCTAGTGCCCCGTTTCTTTGTACGTGACTCTAATATTTGTTTTAAGGCTAATCTATGCTATGGGTAGGTTAAAAATAAATAGATTTCTATTCTAAGCCCTTTTGACTTTTTACTACTACAGTACTTAGATAGCCATCCTTATAATATATAAATATCTAAAATATTTACAGTAAATAAAAGAAATATTTACAATATTCTTACATCCTGAAACTTGTTTTATAGATATTTTAAAGCTGACTCCGTTTCTTCGGAAATCCGGATGGGGTCCCGTTTCATAAAGCTCGAATTACCGAAGAATCGCATTTTGTAATTAAGACCGCTTTTATTCGCCAAATAAATGTCGCCAAAATCTTAGAGAGGCACTTATAATTAATTCAAAATGTCGAGTACTGATTATTATCTCGCTGAATAGCGCTCTTCCCATTCTTGCTGGCGCTCATTTTTCAATTCCCCTGACAGAAAAAGAAATGAAGTTCCAGAAAGAGAGACTCGGAAACTTGACCGTCGAAAATTCCCACGGTTTCTCCTCCCGGAATGCCGGTCTCCAGAACCCGTCTCGGACGCACCCCGTCCACTCGAAAAGAAGACTCATTCAAGAAAAATTGGGAAATCCGTTCACGATCCGACAATACCAACAATCCTTTCCCAAACGTCTGCCGAACCGGTCCGTCGTCCATCCCCGCTTGTTTGTATGCACGCGAGCGCTCTTCTTCTAAGGTTTGCCAACTGGTGATGAAAAAATCGCCAAAGCGAATTTGTCGTTCGCATTCATATTGAAATTAGAGTTTTGTCTCGTATTTTAGCAACGATTAAAGTGAACGGTTTCTCTAGAAACTGCCTATTTTTTAGAATTTTTTCCTATAATCTGGATTAGGGGGTAATCCAGTTTAATGCCTCCCGTCTATTAATGCCATTTTAAAGTTGTCGTGGTAGGCGGCAGACTTTCATCGATGCTGAGGGTATTTAATTTGTCGTATCGTTTGTTTAGTTTTTTTTTCTCTGCTTAATAGGTTATTAATATGAGTTTCTATGTGATTTGCGCGCCACCCTAAGGTGGGATCCTATATTAACACAGTGCTCCCGTCAGCATGATTTGCGCGATTACATATCCAGAGTACAGTGCAAGCCTAATGGAGTAATTTTTATGAATCCTATGGTATTCCTTAGGAAAATAACATGGTATTCAATTTTACCTATATGACTTGCACATCACCCTGATGGAGGAATTTTAATTTTTCTCGTGGCTACATTTTTCTTATGAGAATTCAGTCAACCCGAATCTAAAATAGATCACAAATTGTTAAAAGCATAAGCACTCTCAGTTGGATTCAAATCCAAGAACTCTGCAATTGAATGCTTTAGCACTTATTGTTTAGTAAATTGCAGTTATTTATACAATTTAGTAACAAATATTGTCTATGAAATGGGAATCTAATCTATTGAATTGAAAACCAGAACTTCTACCATCCTTCTGTCTTCTCGAATATATAATTATATAATCATGTTGAATTTGCTAGTATTTCGAAGTGAACAGGTTCTTGCATATGCAAAAACATACCAACTCTTAACAGTACTCCAAAAGGGGAGTGGGAAGAATTGTTCTTGCAGTTGAGATTGGAACGCCGTGACCTGGTTAGTAAAAGTATTCGTTAACTTTATCGGAAGATACTAAATTCAAATCCCAACCAACTTATGCTAGCTGGGGCACGTTAAATATGTAATGTGGTCACAATATCCTCCCAGTGAAATGATATCTCTTGTTTGGCAGGGAAAGTAGGGGTCTTCTGCTTGGTCATTGCTTCTAAATGATGAAGACTTCCACCTAGCTGCTTCTATTTAAATGGTTGAGGTATTCAAAATGACAGTTCCCAGTGTTTAACCAGTTCATTCGACTGACTTAAGCAGAGAGGAAATGACCCAATAAATAACTAAGTGTAAACAGAATGGAATATTGTATGGTAAAATAGAAAGCTGTCTAAATTTTGAGAAAGATTTTATCTTCTGAATCTTCTGAAACTTAAATCTGTAGAATTTTTTTAGTTGATTTTAATTTTCCTTGTTCTATCACTTATCTGTCATGCTTTGTTCACATGGACTTGTTGGACTGGGATATTTATGTTTAAAATAGATTTCGAATTGCTTCAAGTATCCACGTTCGAGGTGGGAATCTGATTCACGAACTTTGAATCCAAAACTAGAACCCTAGCCATTGGTTTACTAACTCACTTAAAGAATGTTGATGCACTACATAAAGTAGCATATTTTCAAATTCCAAGCATATTCTTTGCACTCGGACTTGGCTATAACAATAATATTTATTCTGGAAGCATACTGTATATATATATATATATACATACAGTATATATATATCATTGCTATTGCCAGATTCGAAAACATATATATTCCAACATATAATTGTCAGTGCTCAGCTCCAGTGCCCTCGATCTAGGAAACAGATATGGACTTTGTAAACCTTGGCCCTGAAATAGGCTGTAGTGCCATTGAGTTTAGTTTAGTTTAAATTAGCTCAATAATCAAAGGAATATTCGAGTTGTAATCAATATTATCCGCAATATGGTATCTAAACATTGCCTTAACTTAAAATAAATTTTTTAGGTCTAGTGATCTTAAAAGTTATCTGAAGTATGCAGCCACGAATTTCTGTTCACTCGTCATTGTCTTGCAAGCAGAGATCGAACGTAACGCCTGGAGAATCAGATTGAAAGCACAGCAGTCATGAGATGGCTGGGCATCAGTCATTAGATCATATTCTTCTGTATGCACGTCTACCGGGGTGGATGCTCGTGAGTTTTCTAGGTTTCCTTCCTTGGTACATATGAATACAATACATTGTTTACGACAAATCTTCCTTTAAAGCAATTATGCCATGAACTTAAAGACGGTATAAGATGTGAAAAAAAAAAACATTCATACATAATACTGCAGAGCCCCGTACTGTACCTTATAGATAAAAGGTTTGGAATATTTGCCCATCAACAAGTACTATGTCATTTTGAACTATGATCAGATGACGAGGGCAGATTGAACTATGATCACCTTCCTCCACGCCACACCTTCAGAAGGACTCTATACGTCGCAGATTTACGTCCCTAACCCACGGCGCTTCAGCAACCCAGTGTTGCGACAAATGATGCTTCAATTCCCTGATCTTAACGAAAAGCTGCGTGAAGCTACTAAACCACTGGAGATCTATATGCGTACATGAATAGTGGTGCAATCATGCCTGGACTATATTTTAATGTTTACAATACTCGCCCAGCACCAAGCGTCTCTATATTTTGAACCATGGTCAGGAGAAAAAGTCACATTTACGATGGGACCCTCCTCTTCACATCCACGCCACACGTAAGTCAGGGCCAAAAATGACCTGGTTGATTGGGGCATTTTCTCGCTATCGAATGGTAGTGACTTCGAATCTTAACGTAAACGAAGATCCATCGTGTTGGCTAAAGACGACTGGGGCATATTAAGTATGTCGTTGTTGCAATGCCCTCCAAGTAAAATGATACCTTTAGGGGTGGCGGGACAATTATTGGGGTTTTTCTGCTCGGTTTCTATTTCAAAATTATGAAGACTTCAACCAGCTGCTTCTGTCTAACAGGTAGAGTCAGACTCAGGGCTAGGTACAGGGAAGCATGCTGGTGCAACAACAAGAACCACTATGACTGTATATGCAAATTTGATAAACGAAGTGAAGCGCTATATTAACGATTATAAAATGGGTAAATGTATATGTCTAACGACGAAAACATATTTTTATAAGAAAGTAAATTATATAAATATATACTATTATCCGTTCTCATATTATGCACAGAATAGTAATGCTTTTTTGCTGACATTATACGGAATTTGAACTATCAATTCCCGTCCACAATTGATGGATGAAAGGTGATAAAACAAATAGAATGATTCATTACAGTTTTCGCTCATTTGAGAAGAAAACAAAGCTGATATATAGCCTGAGGAAAAACTCGAACGATTTAGATTTGTTAAATAGAGATGCTCTGTTACTTCTGGTGTCTTTCGTGTGAGCCATACCAGTATTTCTATACTGAAAGCATACTAAGCTTGAATTTATGTAGCCCACTCAGAATCCCACAATTTTATTTTCCCGAAATCCTTAACAATGTTAACGATTCTCCCTTTAAGAAGAAAGTAAGGAAATTAAGAATTCAGTAAACAGAATTGTAGAATAGTTCAAAAGTTGATATTTATAAGGATCCTCCAAGCCAAGTGTATTTGTCTTTTGATTGACCATTTTAACTATTGTGTCTACGATGGAATATAGAGGCCGTGGTAGCCTAGTGGTTAGGATATCGGTCTTCCATCCGGAAGGGTGGGGTTCGATTTCCCATGTCGTTAAAGACCCACCGCGTGCATGCGATATACGTGCTCGTTAAATTTGTCAAATCGAAAATCTTGTGGTCGGTTGTTGAGCAGCTACAATGGGTATAATGGTCTGGAGAAAATTTCCTCCCCCTTCAGATCAATGTCAAAATTGAGGGAGTGGATCCTCTGGTAGTACCATCTACCGGAGGATTTAAAAAAGAGCAAAAATGTACTTTCATCTTTGTGGTTCTCTGATTAAAACGAAAGACTAAAATTCGCATTGCCAAGGCAGGGCGAGTATGGTTCAAGTGTTATAAGTAACAATAACAACGATAGAATATAACTTAAAATCCATTCTTTTTAGTAAGTTAGCACCAGAGTGTGACTAAGGCTGGGGAATATGGGCAGTTACCCCAGATCCCAAGTTAGATGGGTCCCCAAATAGAATCAAAATTGAAAATATACTATGGTCCTATTTCTCTCACTGTTGGATTGAATTTTTAATTATGTATGTTTTTATTTATTTATTGTTGTTGTGATGTAAAGGGATTGGGATCAAAAATATTTTTCCCAGGATACCAATCAGCTTTAATATATCTATTGTTATTTTTTAAATGAGAACCAAAGGATAAATTTCGAAAGTGCTTTTTTCTTGTTTAATATTATATTTGTTCTATTTGTTGTAGTTTCCAATAATTTTCATACATTTCAAATTTTTTTTCTAAGCCTAGATTCTAAATATATTACAAAATAAATTAAATCTAAGGTAGTCTCTGTGTGAATCTAACAATTCACTCACTCACTTTAGAAGGTTACACAATGTTTTTATTTTGGAAAGTTGAGAGTTTCCCCTGGATGTTTGTAAATTTTCTCGAGTGAAGAGTTCTCATTGTACACTAACGAGTGCTTAAATTGATCTTATCTTATATCCAAAGTGGAGATAATGAGTGAATTCTGGCAACCCTAGATCTGACCAGTTGACAACTATGTATTCTTTTAGAGGATTGTGAAAAAGATGGTGAGAGGGTACGTGAGAAGATAAAAGAAAAGGGTTGAATTAAAAAAAGAATCATTCCTTTTTTTACATCCCTTTCACAACAATGTGAATAAATATGGCAGCGTTCAGCAGAGGGCGCGCGCTTCACCTTTGGCCCTCAACTTTAAAGATGTCGTTCACTTTGCGGCGCCCACTCCTTTTTGTTTCATTATGTTTATTTGTGAGAAAAAAATCGTTTGGGGTCAGCGTCTATGCAGTCCTGATGATTGCCTGCAACAATCCTTACAAATTCGATTATTTATACTTCCGAAGTGCTTCGCATTTTTTAGATAGGAAGTTTGCAGTATGCATCCGGAAATATGCAGAGACTTGAATTCAGAAGTTTCGGGTTTGATTACCACAAACCCAATTGACTCAGAAACTGGTCGCCCAAAATGAGAAAAATTTTACATCAATGCTTTTCTATTATTATTTTTATTTAAAAAAATAAAAATAATAAGTTAAAGTATTTAGTAACTTTGAGGGATACACGCACAAATATAGATACATACATTCAAATGGACCCTGAAATAGCCTTTGGAAATTCAGGTCTCTTTAGTCATAGGAAAGCAATGAAGCGATTCAATAAAAAATGTTATATAATATTGTATTAATGAATTACAGTTCTCACTTGAAATAAGTGTGTTTTATCCCGAAGTTTTCTCGTTTTTTATCCAAGATTTGTAATTTTTTCATTGAATACATTGAAATACATTTTATCACGTTATAATCATTAAAAGTTGCTATGTGGTTACTCTAGAACAGGCTATATTAGAATAGATTCCGAAAGACCACAACTTCCAGGAAGAAGAGATCAGGGCCGGCCCCAGGGTAGGGTGATACGGCCAGACGCTCGGAGCGCAATGATCATGGAAAATGAAAATAAACTGATAAAAAAATTAAGTTACACGTTTTTATAAAATGCACTAAAAAGTAATATTTTTTTATTATTCTGATATTATATCAATAAATTATTTTTCATAGTATTGCATTGTCATCGGACCCTTATATTGTAAGTATACCAAATTCATTGAAATCGGTTCACGGGAATTTTCTCAAAAACGCGTTGCAAGATTTGACTAATAGTCTTGATTTTGATTTTGAAACCAAGTGAAACAAGATCTAACAGTCCTTTTTAACTGCATACAAAAAGGAAGTAGACTTAAAACAATGCATTATTTGCCACTAGACTTTGGTTGGTGCGAAATAAAAAAGTTTGTTTAAATTGTTAGAGTGCAAGAATGCTTTAAAAAAGTGCTTGTACAAGTGGTCCACTGCGTTTGGCTTCTGTAAAGGTAATGATTTTTGTTTTCATTTTTAAAAGCGAATAAAATCCATTCGACATAAGCCAAAATAAAAGGTGGTGGTAGATTTTAAAAATTAGAGTTCAGATCAAAACATGGCTTCTGTGGTCTCAAATAAAAGGTTATTGAGTCTGGAGAATGCATTTTATTTTTTTAAGCCAGTGGCGCACAAGGGTGGGATTTCAAAAATTAAAGTTTACACAAAAAAATGTTTTGCGTGGTATCAATTTTTTTTTGCCAGTGTAGGTACCTACAATAAAGGGGAGATTTGTTGTGTTAATCGTGTGAACTTGGTGTCCATAAATTGCCCATTCTTGGCTAATGCTTGAGTTTTTATTTATTTATTTATTTTAGTTTTTCAAGGTTTCTTTGACTTTCAGATATGGTCGTATGAGATTTCCTTAAAAAAAAAAGGGGGGGGGGGGTGCAAAATTAATGTTTTGCCCGGAGCGCCAAATAGTCTAGCACCGGCCCTGAAGAGATGAATCGAACCAATGAACTGTTGAATTGCACATGACCTCAAAGTTATTGAAAATTTTCCACATGAGTTTAGTCCCGAAATATTTCAATTTTTTCGTATCTCCGAAGTAGTTAAATAATTATAAAGAATTGCTAATGATTTCGATGGAAGTGTTAATGCGAGTTAAACTAAAAAAAAAATGCTTCAAATTGAATTGAAATACATGAAAATATACATTAAATGTGATTATATTCATTAAATGTGATTATATTAAATGTGATTATATTCAGAATTAATTTAAGGCTTAGTAATCATTACAATTAATTAAAGAATATATGAAAATATTTTACAAATCAATTGATTTTATTGCCATTAAAGCTTGAATATTAGTACCATTTGTTCATTTGCTTAATAACGTAAAAAAAATAGTGAAATTATTTTATAATTATTATTTATTTGAATTTTTTATTTTTGATTAATTGTGTTATTTAAATTATGAATTAATCCTTTATTTAATATTCTTCAATATAATGTGGCAGTTCCCCACTAATTATATAACAATCCATTTAATTCCTATAACTATAATATAATAAAGTTATGTATTTATTTATTATTCAGTATATTGAATGCAATATATTAAACGAATATGAAAATTTGATTGAAATAGGAAATTGTATTTACTAATGAAAGAAAACAAGTTTATGGATTTTAAGTTGAAGAAATAAATTTTTCTTTGCTGAAATTTCACGTATTTGTTATGCTTTCTTTTGTTAGTAAAACTCAGTTTTTTGTAAAATGTCACACATTTTTATAAAATTATAATTTCAATAAAATTTAAATAGTCAAAATTTTTAAAAACATTTTATTAAATTTTAAAAATTCATAAATAATTTGTGATTATTTTTATGATAAAAACATTTAATGTAAATTTTGATGAATATTGATTTTTTTAGGATAGTAGAAAGTAAGCCAATAATTATTGTTAATAAAAGATAGTTTTTTATTAATCATAAAAAAAATTATTAATATAAATATGCAGTAAGATTAGTAAAAGGTATATCACTTAACAAGCACATTTCCACACTTTTGAAAAACATAAATGTATTTGTATTTTTTACAAAACGCTTACGATTTCATCAGTTTGATTTTTGAAGAGTTTTATAGTTTAATTTATTTATTTCGGGAATCAAATTTTGTAATTTTTCAATCCATTATTTTATTACAAATCTCAAAAATCAAATTCGCTTCAAATGTATGCGACAGATGGCAGCACGATACATTTATTCATCATCGTTTCCGTTGTCAACATTGACTCCCGATTCCCACCCGCCGGAAGTGTCTCATTCAGTCAGTGAATAAGATTGCGTGAAAGTGCCAAGTTCAGTTTGTGTGACAGTTGGAATATTTCGAGATTATTGTTTTCCGGTCGTGCTATTAGAGGAATGGAATAACCGCGCTCGATTCGGAAAAACGATTTCTTCTCTTACGGAATAATCGACAGTTGTTCATAAAACGTAAGTTTTATTATTTGGCTTTTATTATTTATTACAAAAGCATGCTGATCACTTTTGGTGAAAATTCTAAGTTCTTTTCTTGTGGAATTTTAAGTGCTGTCCTGGCCCGACTCGTTTCTGGAAGTGGCATTTATCATTTACTGATTGTCCTTGAAATGTAATTTCCTTGTTGTTTTTATCAGTTCTTTTACTGCCGAAGATGCTCCGATACGTTGTAAATATATTTAGCTATTCAAGGTTGCTTTGAACGAGATCGAGCTGCATTTTTTGCCTTATTTTTTCCCCCTTGTTTTTCTAAGTGCGTTAATGTTTTTCATTCGAAGAAATCTTATGTACTTTGTGTTATAACTTTCACTTGATAAGCTATCATTTTATTCTCCACAGTTCTCTTTGTGATTTATTTGAATTCAAAAGTAAATTTTGTTTTAAATATTTTAAGTAAAAATATAATAAAATAGATTCTGTGTGTGTGTGTGTGTACAGGGATCAAAAATTAGAAAATTGTCAGAAATGATATAATAATAAATAAATTTCAAAATTCATCGTGATCTAACTAATGTAAGCTTTCAGTCGCATATAGTTTAAAAATTGATTATCGTTTCATGTATTCATTTGGATCCACGTTGTCTGTGTTTTAATGAAGACTTAATGTTGTAAATTACAATGATATTTTCAATTTTATTTAGTTTGACCGTATATTGACATATATAAAAATTTATTGTTTAAGAACAACTAAACATGAAGTATATAAAAGTAAATTTTCAATTACAATCATTATTTGTAAAAATTCGTGAAAAATGTTTGAAATGCATATTACTTATGATAATTGATCTTTAACACTAATTAGTCCCATAAAAATTTTGTCCAGTAACTAATATAAGCATTTTATTGCTAGTTAGTTTATGTTTGATATAGTTCATGTTGATTTGTTTGTATTGTGATATATATATATATATATATATATATATATATATATATATATATATATATATATATATATATATATATATATAGTTATTTTTTAGATTAATAGATTTCCTTAAATAATTATACAATAAGAGAGTAAATTCTGTTTTTATACAATAATTTAAAAATCATGTAAGAAATGTCATACAAAGCTATTCTTGATTTTGGAAGCCTTGGTTCTAAATAGATCTCTTGACGGACTTTATCTTTTAATAACTGAACTAAAAATTAAATTCTTCTCAAAACACTTTCATGGCTTGTTTTGCGATAAAAATGGGTATATTTCTAATGCAAGGACTTTAGGGGATGATGCAGTGTGAAAAATAAATAAATTTAATCATTTATACTAGGAACTCTAGCAATGGTTAAATTATTTATATACCATTTAGAAATCAAAATTTTCATTCCTCTTGAGCAGTGAAGTGAATTCTCTAATCTCCTTTATATACTATCAAGTAAACCCATTATTCTCAAAAAATATCTTGTAATTCATCTAATTCTGAGCATCAATTTATGTCAACGAATACAAACGTTACAATTAGTAAAATACAAAAACCTTAAAAAATTCGCGTCTTACCCATATATATATATATATATATATATATATATATATATATATATATATATATATATATATATATATATATATATATATTTGTGGCTATAATGGAAACTCCCAAGCGCTCTGGATAAATGCATGAAGCATAAGTGTTACATCCATTTTTAATAATTCAATTAATGCTAGTATCGAACTTGAAGCCTTCCCTGCCAAATCTTATGTGTTCCACGATTAAAATTATAAGGCGATGTAATATAATTCAATTAAAAAATATTGAGTTGGAAAGAAATAGGCAAAAATAAAGTGAGACTTGTTTATATGATATGAAACACAATCATTCCTGTCTTTACATAATTATCAATAAATCTTCATACCAATATTTTGAAAAACTGCGGAAAAAAAATAGAACCAATGGCGTATGAGCCTTTTATAACTTTATCCCATTTCTAATCTAAGAAGAAAGGTAAAAAATATATTTCTATCTGATGTTTACAGGAGTTATCTCCTTTCTTGTCTTGTTCAGCAATGGCTTTTTCATTGAGTAAATAATTAGATTGATAATCAGTTTTATTATTTTCTAAATTTAAGTAGTGTTTTATTAAACAAGTTTAATGCGCAAAAGAGTGTCTGCAGGGGCATTACAGTTTTCTTTCTTTGAGAGCGCTGGTGGTTGAAACACCTAAACTTGAACTCTCGTGTTTTTTTCCACCAATCAAATGCTTACTTTTATAATACTTTCTCTGCGTAAATTATATAACGTCATTGGTAATATTTAGGCGTTGCACCGTTAAAGATTACTTCTTTTAACCGTATGACTCGGTCTATTAAGACCCGGCAATTTACAAGGTCTGCGTTTCATTCTAAAATGATGACTATTGTGGATGGATAACTTAAAAATCTAAAGTTAATACAAGGCATTCAAACATCCATTGTGTCAATGCCTTCCGGTAGGACTTTTCATAAACAGTAGACCATATTTTCGTACTGTAAGAGAGAAAACCCGTAAAATTCACAAGCACCCACTCTGGTAGTTGTGCAAGATAGATTGACCGAATGGTTTGAGCTCTCTTGCCTTCGTTTCAACAGTTCGTGGTTTCGAGTTCCATCTTGGGCACGGATGTTTGTAGTGGTTTTTAGACACTATTTTAAACCATAAGTCCGGGTGTTATAAGTCCTCATTTCCAAAAAAAAAAAAAAAAAAAAAAAGATCATTGAGTAATAAACAAACCTAGTCTTCGGTTCTGCAGTTCGCATGTTAAAATCCCACCATGAATGCTTATAATGGTTTGGAATCCGCTTTGAACTGTCAATCCCGGTCAAATAAATCTTCAGGTTCCTCCAAAAGACATCAAATCTTTTGGAGGAAATAAAAATCTGCGGATACTCTATGTACTCTAAAAGTGTACATAAAATACTCGTACGCCACTTTGACTGTCTGAAATAAAAACAATCTATATATAACTATAGATTTTTTTAGCTATGAAGATCTAAAAGGTTATGCAAATATTGTTTTATTGTAATATATAAAATTTGCGTCTAAATTCAACATTTCTTAGGTTAACTCAGTAATGTTTCGTGCACAGAAGCCATCTTTTATGCAAGAAATGCTTACACGCTATGCGGTTAAATTTAGACAAGGAGTTAGTTATATTGTGAGAATGCGTCTTGAACGTCACTTCCTCAAAACCTTGATTTAGGCTAACCACGTGTGTTTGCGGCTCATTTCAATTAGGAAACGGATCGGCGTTCATTTAAGGCCGTTAACCAACATACTCTTGCCAAAGGTTTTTGAAATGCATTCTGATTGTTATGACATTTCTTTTGAAAAATATTTGATTTTGTTTGGGCTATTTTACTTTTTTTTTTATCAAACATATTTATACACCTTACAATGATTTTAAATTTTTGAAAAATGGTGAATAACAAGAAAGCAAGTAACAGATATACAATAAATTTTTAAAGTTGTACGCAATTTTTTTGTCTTTTTAGAGAGCTTTTTTACTTACAACGCAAGTATGTTATTTTCTTGAACCTGACTGAAAATCTTCACTTTTTTATCTCGACCAAAAATGGATTATTATTTTTATATTATTATTATTATTTTGTATGGAAAAGGTTGCTGTGTCAGCCGAACGATTAATGCTTGGGTTTTCGGTTCAACGGTTCACGAGTTCGAATCCCATCTCGGGTAGGGTTTGTAGCGGTTTGTAATCCATTTAAAACTTTTATTATTACTAAATGTCATATTAGTCTTCGTAATGTCATATTAGACTAAAGTGTCATATTAGTCTTCGTAAGCGAAAAATGAACGTCGAGAAATAGATAACCGATACTTGTGCCAGACGAAATTCGGTCTGAAAATATCATATTTTAATGTTCCATCTCAGTTGTTGACCCCAACTCTTGAACAGTGGCTTAAAATGCCGATTGGATTTGATTGTTTTCTTGAGTGACTTTTAGCGGCCAAAATAGGCAGCCAGAAACGTATTGCATAGTCCTTGGCACACGGGGCAGTTGCCCCGGGTCCTCTCATTATCAAAAATAAAGTTTATTTTACATTGTCAATCCAATAAAATCGTTTGCCAACTCGAATAGAAAGTTTGTTGTTGTGAAGCAGAGAGAACCCCTAAAGAAGTCTTTGCCTCAGGTCACAATTAGGCTATGTCCTTGTCTATTCTTGATCAGAAATGGTTGATAAGTGGCAAATGATTGCCCATTTATTTTGTATCATTGAATTTTGAAGATATTTCTTAAGTTATTGCTTCTTTTTTTTTTTTTTAAAGGAACTGCTGCGTAAGTTTTTAGTGACTGTAGAATACAAACAAACCGAGCCGTTTTAAGAATTTTTCTTGCGTTTTCTTTTCTTTAGATTCGTTTAGGGCCCGAAAAGGTTTCTCGAGTTTCCTTTCTGCCGACCGGCCTGAAAGCATTCCTCCTCTGCGGGTGCCATTCATCCTTCGTCGGCAGCTGTGACGTAGCAACCCCAACACCGAATGTATGAATGAATGATGGAAATTTGAATGGACCTGTTCGCCCCCAGATTCCGGCCTCCCATAGCATGAGCACGTACAACCTGCGTTGCTAGAGGACACGCGCTTGAGGGTGGATATATTTTTTTTCAATAAGTTCTTAGAGACATTTGCTTTTTGGATGTAATGAATATAAACAAATGATTTTACCCACTTAATTTATGGTATGGTTTTCAATTCGACACACAGTTTTTATGTTTGATTACTATCTCAGTGTTCAGAGATTCGGAATTATGTGCGCGCAATTTGTATTCCGGATAAAAATTGACTGTCGAACAATAAATACAATAAAAACTAGCGTTTCTTGATGTAACAAGTGATTATGGGATGGACCCGCTTTGTTTATGGATATTGCTTCTGCCTTAAGTATGCACATTGGTCAGGTTGGATAGGGTGTTGTCCTCATTATCAGAAGCGACTGGGTTCGAATCCTAGCTTACCTGAAGATCTGTCGTGTTCACTAAAGTTGGCTGGAGCTCTTTAAACAGGTCGTGGTCGCTTTGTGCCTCGAAGGGAAATGATACCTCTGTGAATGGTAAGTCAAGCATTGAAGGATATTCTGCTTGATCCCTGCTCTAAATGATAGACTCCCACCCCGACTGCTTCCATCTTACTGGTAAACCCAACTGAGGGCTAAGTACAGAGAAGCCTGCTGCTGAAACACTCCATAAAATTGCTTAACATACACTTATATTTTTAGCTCAGCGATAATTTGATTAGTTTCAAATGAATTTCGTCGATTCTTTTTATTCTTTTCGAAATTTCTGCCAGCCCTTTTTATGATTCACATTATTTTTCCATAGCATTTTCATAGACAGGGAGATATGGATTCATCGCTGCCTTCTACTGTGCTGCTTAGATTCCAGGGATGTTTCACTGGGTGGTCCTGGTTTCCATTCCCGCCATGCTTGAACAACAAAAGATTTCTATTTGATCTTTCAGCATGCACACACTTATCGACATAAATGTTTTGTTAGTTCTTTTCCTAAGTTTCATTACTTTTGACACGTGGCTATTGACTATTATTAAAAAAAAAAACTTCTTTTTAAAAGCAATAATACGATATGCCTATTATCAAAGCCTTATTGTAGCTTTTGTCTGCTTGATTGTCGACACTAAGGTGTCAATGACACTGGCATGTTACAGCAAGAGGAAATGTTTTGGAAATTGTCAATAACGCACACTTTCAGATGTGCATTCAATAAACGGAACGCTTATCCCTCGATCTTCAACGTTGGCGGAGATCGAACGCAGGATTTACCGTTCCGAAGGCTGTGGGCCCTTCTATTATTTTATGACTTGTGATTGCGGAAATTGAATTGACATAACAATGTATTTCAGGTTTCTTCCTTGATCCAATCGGATGTTGCCTTGTTCAGAAGATTTGAGTTCATAAAATATTTGTAGGTTGCATAAGCGACCACCGGGGAGGCAGGGTTTGGAAGGGAGGCGGGGCTGCTAGCTCAAGTATAAACTTCACCTGACGACAGTGATGAGGCACTGGAACATGACGGCAATTTCACGGTACGGGTTTCCCCTTTGTCATTTTATCTCTGTGAACAGCATCGAATTTTGAACTGTAAATCGGGCGACTAAAAACAATCTTTCTCATTTGATTAGGGAATTAAATGTTCTGGCTTTCATGTCTATATAGTTAATGGATTAGATTCTCACCTTGAGCTTGGATGTGGATGCCTGCAAGGATTGAGAGTCCTCTTTAAACCATCCATACTAATAGAATGGAGTCTCGTGTTCAAAAAGTAATTCCACCGTGGGCTAGGATGTTTGTAGTAGTTCGGGATCCACTTCAAGAGCTCTAGGTCCCAGTCTAATGAGCCCTCGTGTGCAAAAAATGACCGTTGAGCGACAAGCAAACCAAAATATAATCGTAGAGCTACAAACAAGCTGAGCAATTGATCTGGAAGCCATGTCACATTTTGCGGTTATTTAGATAGATTTTTTGCAAACGTGGTTTCATTTTTTTTGTATGAAAAGTCATGCGAGATTAATTATAATTTTTGGTGGTTTTAACTATACTTCGCATTGTGAATATGCTTTGGGAACATATAAGTCATTTTGTGACTCAAGTTCAGTGTATTTCTTTTTCATCCGGGAAATTAAGAACTTGGTAACTTTTGTGGTTTCGCCTATTAATACGCAGCTGTGGGTGTTATGAATTCTTTTGTTTGTGAATTGGTCAATTAAAAATGGACTGTATTAAATATCTTAGAAAAAATTCGCTTAGTGATAAACAGATTTATTGAATATTTTAATATGCATCGTATCTAGTGTTGCTGTAGCTGGCAAGTTTCGGAGTGATATAAATGATCTTTTCGATTTTGTTGGGCAGATATTCCATTCTTGTTTCATGCAACTTCATTTGTGGAAGCTTTTCACGCCACCTAGCCCACATCCATATGGCCAATGGATATTGTTAGGCATTTTAATATCCTCTCTATAAATTTTCTTCTGGGCAGACTTTTCATTGAGAGGAGACCGTATACCCGTGTCGCAAGGGAGAAACCCCGGAAAACTCCCAAACAACTGGCCCGATAGGCATGCAGATGGTAGAAAATAAAAATTTTATTTTTCGTTATTCAATAGTGGCTGGTCACAGCGCTTGCATTCGATTCAACAGTTCGTGAATTCGAATCCTACTATAGGACTTAAGTGCTTGTTGTGATTTAGAATTCGCTTTAAACTGTTGGTGCCGGTCCAATTAGCTCTCGTGTGAAAAAAAAAAATTACCGTTGAACTGCAAATAAAGCAGGCAAACCAAATCAACAGTGGCTGGATCGAACTGGAACGGTATTCCCAAGAGATTTCTCGCTAAATCTAGCGTCCTTTGTTTTTTCATTATAGTGTTGCTAGGTCAGTTTTTGTTGCTTTTCGGATATTTTTGTTGCGAGGTTTACTTTTATCTCTCTCTCTCTCTCTCTGTTTTACGCCATTATTACGTCTTATATATGTCATTATTGCGTCTTATATATGCCATTATTGCGTCTTATATATGACTTCTTTCAAGTGGCAACAGCGTTTGAATTTTTTGTTCTTCGTTTCAATTGGACGGACTTTGGGAAATTACCCGTTCCAGAAACATACATTCAACTCGACGTTGAAAATCTCACAAAGTCACCAATTTTGGGGATATACCCAACTAGTTCCACCGGAACTTTTCGATCTGAAGAGGGGTGTGCCCGACCACTTTGCCGGACCTCAGTAGCTCCGAAGAGGGTGTTTGAAACTTTTCACGATTTCTGTTTTTGTAATGTTCTGTTAACGTTTGTTGAAATCTTTATTAGAAAATATGTCTGAAAAAATCCGTATCAACATTTCAGTGTCAGAGGCAGGTACATCAGCAAATATTTCTTGACGTAATTCATCGTAGCCTTGTTGCATCACCAATTTGCCCACTAACTAGCTGAAAGTTGGGCTCTACCAGTTAGTGTAAGCAGCTGCAGGAGGGTCTTTCTATTTCTTCTTCTTAAAGACCCCCTACCTGTCATCCCAACCACATCATTTTGCTTGGAGGAAATTGATGCCACGACTTATTGCACCTGCATAGCCGCCTTTATTGAACACAACGTACGTTTGGTTGAATCGGCATTCGAACTCACTACTTTCTGACATTGAGAGCAAAGGTCCACCCACCGTGACTTCTATCGTAGCCTTGTGGTAAATGTCAATAAAAGGATGTTTCAAGCTTCAATTCAGTTTTTGTTGGATAACAATAAATAAATGTCGTGTTTCTCTTCTGCGTGCACTTCTGACGGTTTTAAAACGAGGGAGGTTTCCCAATTTTTATCCTGTTAACGCATGAATATTTCCTTCCATCTATTTTTTATTAGATCCTTCTTAGCCACAAAGTGCAAGGTATGTTTAAAGATACAATTTTCCAATGCTAGATTTTTATTGCTATCATATTATAAAATGCGTTTATTAAATCTTATGTGATGTACTTAAAATTATAATTAATTACATGAGAATGAACTCTATCTCCAATGAAGTTTTATACTCGAATCAAAACAGCTGCAATTCATATAAAAATTTTAAAATAAAAGCCCTTATTGGTCAGTATATGAATGAATCGCTTTTATTACTTTTTTAACGGCGTTACGTCACGCGTTTAGTCCTCAAGCATTGTTTGAGCGCTCAGTGGAAAAAGGGGTGCCCAAACGGGAAGTTTTTAACGAGTCCCAGGTCGATTCTGCCGCATCCGGTGTTTAGAGAATCTCGCTTCTCTTCTTTGTCGCCCTATCCTCCCACGCACTGCACATCCCTACCACCAACCATCTCGGGGGTCGTCTCCTGTCACCCTTCTGCTTCTTATTATGAAAGTTTGCGTGGAACACCTTTGTTTCCATGTCCACCCACGCGTGTAACGGGTGCAACTTTCACCTGCCGCAGAGAGGGGCATAAATGTGAAGCGAATCCTCCCCCTCACTCCCTTATCGTGGAGAATTTCTGAAGAATTGATTGTTTTGCGCATGAAACGAATTGCAGGCTAGTGCACAATCATACCGACGTTTCGTGTCCTTTATCTTTGCCCGGTGGCTGATTCAATAAAAGCTTCAGCTGAAATTGACCGCTCTTATCTCTTGGAAGATTGAATTTGCATGCTACTAAACTCATCATTGTTTTCCAGTTTGCTTTCCAGCCAGTTAATTGCTGAGTAACCTCCATTTTAGTTGTTCCTGAGTTTGACTCCCACTCGAATGAGATCACCTTTCCCAAAACTGATTGTAAAGAAGTTTCGCCAAACAAATAAGCATTTTATAGCTATACAATTACTACATATTTGGTTGGAGCTGATAGCTCGGGGCAAATATATAGTGGTTCATAAACTGAAGCCTTCACTTCAACAGTTCGTCCGTTGGAGTCCCACTACCTTCAATTTATTTTTATGAAGTAGCATTTATGTGAATTTGAAAATTTTATGTAATATTAAATGTAATAATATGTTGGCATTTAATTTTGTTATTAATGTATTTTTCTTTAAGATGTGTATTAAAAAAATGAGGCTTTTTTTCTATTAGAGCCTTAAATCTTAAAATTTTAAACAGAGAAATACAAATTTTTGGCTTGGAATTATTTTTAATATTTTTATATGAATCTATAAATATAAAAAGAGACAAAATACTTTTCTCTAGTTTTAGTTGTGTTTTTTAAATGGCGGAAATATACATAACGAATATTTCCTTAAGTTATGTTAAAAACAAATCAAGCTGTTTTTTTTAAATACATTTTAAATTATTTTTGAATTAAAAAAAATTTTTCATTTTTTAAATATATTTCACGTGTAAACAAGTGAGCTTACAGAAAATTTCCAATCAAAATTTCAATAGAAATATTACTGACCTGAACCGATTTATGCTCTCTGGTTTTCCGCTCAGGAGTTCTTGAATTCGTTTCTCACATCGTGCGTAGTGGTTTGGATTCCACTTTAAACTGTACATTACAGTTCCTGGTTTGCAAAATGCGTGCAGACCAACCAACTAATGTCATATATATGGATTTTCATATTTCTTGGAATCTTGTAACTCTGAGAAATGTAGAATCGATTTCTAAATATTCGAACTGTTCAGTTTCGAAACATCTATATTATTTTACTCAAAATTTGCAGAATTTACACATATGTTTAGCGGGATTCACATAATAAATTATTTTGAAGTGGACGCGCTCATTATTGTACTATAAGTGGATCGTACAAATTATTTTATCTAAACGATTAGCACGTAATGTGTTGTGACCCTTTGCACGAGGATTAATTGCATCAGGCGCAGTTTGTCCTTCTCACACTCAATCAATCCATCAATCCCTCGTGTGTTGCTGATGTTGATTTCGAATCACGCGGCGCTGTGAGTTGTTGGTCTTGTGATTCAATGGGTTTAGGTTTGGTTGTCGCTCAATATTAAATTTTTTTTCCACACGGGGGTGCTAATTAAACCGGGACCTTCGTCTTAAAGTTCATTCCGGACGAATACAAACGTCCATGTCTAACGTGGGATTCGAATCCACGAATTGTTGAACAGAAATCACGTGGAATTCGAATGACTGATTATCCGAATGTATTGTGGTCACCTGTGGTCCTTTATTAAGTGGATTCCCTGTTGACTCGCTATTCGACTCTTTTATGATAGATTCAGATAACTGATTAATTATTGCCTCGAGTCTTTATTTTCTGAAAATACTGCGGTTAATCTCGGTCTCCGATGAACGTTAACCGCAACACGTATTAATAAGAAATCAATTTATCTAGTGTTAAGTATGAATATCAATTTCCGTATCGATATCATTTTACTACAATTATCTCTTGGTCAGTATATCAGCCAGTTAGCACTCTGGTCTTTAGTACAGCAGTTTGTTCGATTTCTACCTAGGGCTTGGTTGTTTGTAGAGTTGCTCAGAATTGACTTTAAACTGTAATTTCCGATGTAATTACAGTTTAAATTCCTATTGCAAAGGGTTACCGTTAAGCAATATAGACACGTATACGACGAAGCACCTCGTCTGTACCTTGGGTTATCAGGTCCACCACATAGTATATCCGATTGGGACAGAATTGTTACGAATTTCGAAAAACAGAACTACAATATTGCATTTCTGTAGAGCTCTAAAGTTACAAAATGGACAGAAGTGAAATACCATCGCCAAACCATTTGCAGAATTTCCTTGATGTGAAACGACGTGGGATAAATATTGCATTCAAAATCGTAAAAGTTGGTCATTCCTAAAAACTCCAAGTATCCTCCGTTATAAAAATCCAGTTAAATATACGGATGATATAAACAGATTATAACGTGAATATACAGAAAATAAAACTCTATATTATGTAGAAGAGTGTGCAGAAGAGCAAATAAACGTGACAGATTTACAATATATAAATATGACAGATTACAATACATATTGTATAAAACTAGACTTTGACTAGGGAATGTAACATTGCGTTTTTGCATAAATACAGAAAGTCTACATTGTTTAAACGCATGCTAAATTTACAATATGCATGAATGGTATAAAATGGATCATTTAATATTGCTATAGGTGATAAACTATTCTCGAATGTTTAAAGATTGCATTGGGCTGAGTCAATGTTTTTCAGGAGCTCAGTCAGCGCAACTATAATTATCACTATAGTGAAAATAGTTGAACGAAAGATCTAATTACAAACCATTGAGCAACAGTTGTCGGATAACAGTGTGAATAGGGCAACGGAAGTCGGATAATGGTTTATACAGCGTTCGGATAATCGCAAGGATACTGAAATCTTTAAGCGCGATTATTAAACAAAAATTATTGTACTTGATACCTACATCTGCTACTGCCAAAATGAATCAACCGGATGTTTGGCGCATTGCGTTCAACAGTTTGTAGGTTTGAATCCCACCTTGCATTTGGATGTTGACGGAATAAATTTTAAATTATAGGTCGCGTCTTGTGAACCGTCGTCTGTACCAAACGACTGTTGAACTTCAATGAAAGAAAACCATAAGGCTCTTTTGGAAAGAGAGATTTTAATAAAAACTATATTTGGAGAGAGAGAGAGAGAGAATATGGAATCTTTTTTCAGGATTCTCAGATTCCACTACCCTACTCCCCTTATTCCGTTGAAAGCTTTCAATGTGTGAGCTCTGAGATTTTGCTCCAAAACGGTGCTTTCGTTCTTTTTTTTTTTTTTTTTTTTTTTCCTCAATTTTCGCTCTCGAAGACCTTGAGGGTGGGAAGATCCCAAAGGAGGAGAGGCGGTAACCACTTCCACGTGGCGGTGTTTATTTTTCTGTCAACTTTTTCCCACCGACTTCGTCCTCCCCGCTCCTCTCTTGCGCTGTGGCTCCGGGCCCTTCTGCCGTCATTACAGTTATCATCGCCATTGTTGTTGTTGCACGAAAGCCTCGACGTCTTCGCCGGCACGTGAGGGTCTTTCACCTTTTTATTACTTGCCGAGGAACGAGTGGGCCTGCTGCCAGTTGGCTGACGCGGTAGCTTTTCCCTACTCTTGCCGCCAAGAACGCTACTGCTTCAGGGCGATGGTTTGCGAATCACTTCTTAATGCGACTAAGTTTATTTTGCTGCTCTTCCGCGAATTGTTTTGTCGATGGACAAATAGAATTGGATTATCGTCTGCCACTGTAATGAGCTTCAGATCCGAATCCAGATCTCGATATGCAAACAGTTGTCATGACACCTTCTCATGCTTTAGCCACACTTCGTGCCAGCTAGCAGCTAAACGGTTAGTGTTTTGGCCTTCGTCAGTAATTTTTATGAGGTTCAGGTCTGAATCCATTTATAGGTAGCCGAGCCGGTAACTGAAAGCTTAGCGTCCTTGCCTCCGATTTAACAGTTCGTCGGTTCGAATTACAGCTGAGGCCTGGATATTTGTAAAGGCTAAAAATCCACTTTAAATCCTAAATCTCGGTATGACTTGCCCACATATGCATAAAATGACCGTTGAGAGACAAACTAACTAGCCAGGCCTAGTTTGCAAAGAGTTGGCATTACACCTTCCCGGCCTCCGCCCCTAGATGTCAGAACAGCGGCCAGTACTTTGGCCTTCGATTCAACAGTTGGTAAGATCCCATCTCGTTAGATCGTTAGAATATTTGTAATGATTCGAAATACACTGTTGACTGTAAGTCTTCATGTGCAAAAGGGGGCGTTGAGGACTAACCAAACCACCGCTAACTTGGTTTGTATGTCGCTCAACGGTCATATTTTGAGTACGAAGGCTAATTAGACCAGAACTTACAGCTTAAGGAGATTCCTAGCCATTATAAACCTCGAAACCGAAAGTGTGATTCGAACGCAAGAACAGTTGAACAGAAGGTAAAAGCTGTAACCACGCTACTACTAGCAAGAATCCATCGCTTGTGGGCAGCTTAACAGACCAAGACCGCTGCAAGATTTCTTTTAAACACTCACTGCCTGTAATTGGGTAAATTGCATTTCGATTATAAACTATATTCACGTGTCTCAAGAGTGAAAACCCAGGAGACGTCAAAGCACTCACCTCGATTGATTTGCAATATTAAAGCAAAAACGCTATCATTGGTTAACTGAGGTTGCAATTCAGCCCAGGGCTTTCAGTTCTAAAAAGCGCTCTCCTGCCGTGTTGCTGCCACAGTGAAAACTAAGCATACACTTGGACCACGCTTTTCGCAGTGGAAGGTTTCAAATTCGATCCTAGTCATCGATTTTAAAACTTTTCCATATCAAAGAAACAACGGAAGAAGGTTACTTTTGTTTCCATATTTATCTATCTGTGAAAGTTATTGAAAAACTTCTTGGTTTTTTCCCCTTGAGACACGTATGACTACTTATCTTTAAAAAAAGTGCCGAAAAATAGAATGTGGCGATGTTTACTGCTATATTTTTAGACCTATAGCACATTTATGTATACATACATCCTCGGAAATAACTGTGGCTGAAACTAGTTGATTCCGTGGGTTTGGATTTTTTTCGCTTAGAATGTATGAAAATCAAATCCTTATCTAGATTTTTAATATTGCTTTAGAGATTATCACAATACAACATTTTAAGACAGCCCATTTGAGCGTCCACTTCGTATTTAATTTCTGGAAATGTATTTCGTAAATAATTAGGTGTACGAAGACTTTGCGAAGGAGGTAAATAGGAAAACTTCCACACGTCTAACCCGACAGAAGTAAGTCTAGAAAAGAACTCACTTTTGTCAGTGTTTGGTGTCGAGGTTTGGGGTCTTTAACTCCGAAGAAGGTATCATACTACTGCTCCGCGGTGAGCCCTTGCTTCTGGTGTTTTGAACGAGTGGTCTAAAATCGGCTCACTGTCCCTTAGTTATTGGGTTCAGATGAGCAAAAAACGTCTCAATGCCGATCTCACTCACTGTTGAACAAAGAGAGATGAATGTTACTTTTCTGTCCTCTACGTGTCAATCGGGTCTAGCCTTGCTGGAGAAGCCGGGAAAACAACCGCAGTCTTGAATATCAACGCTTAAGAACCCCGAAGGATCCTTTGCCCGAGGAAGACCAACAAGATGGCTCGTCGACACTGAAAATGATTTCAAGGTACTGAAAGTTAGGAACTGGTAAAATGTCGCTTCTGGACAGACTGGGCTGGAAAAGGTGTGCCGTAGAGGCAGCTAAGACCTGTAATAGGTTGTTACGCTACTAAAGAAGAAAAAGACATGTCAATCGGTCGGGGTGATCTACAATCAGCCGGGAGGAGAGGAGGGTGCTTGAGAGTTTATCCTTGCCACATTGGAATCTAAGAAAAGACCTCCAGAAAGGCAATAATACGTGCTGAATTTGAAAGAGGCCTTACAACAGAGTTGAGATGTTTTGTTGTCGATAGAAGATAAAAGTACAGTTAATTATCGGATAAAACAATTCATTCGCCAGTAGTGTTTTATTTAGAGCACGTATTGTGCTCTAAATTAGAAAGTGCAAAAGGCACGTATTGTGCCTTTTGCACTTTCTAACTTGTTTAAATCTCGATTGAACTTTTTTGGGTTTGGCGAACTTATTTAAGCACGTTTTAATTTATTTTTAGCGCCATTTTGTTTTCTGCTATTGTCAGTGTTTGTTGAAATGTCTGAAGCCGATCAAAATAAATGTAAGGGAAGCAAAATTTGAAAAAATAATGAAACAAAATTATTGATAAAAGCATTAACAAAACATTGAAATTTTTTAGATTCGAGAAGAAATTTGTTAACGTCATTCTTTTAGTAACTATTTGAAACACCATGATATAAATTATCATTTCGGTCTGCAAATGTTTGAAAACGTGTTCAATTGTAAACAAACGGAAAAAATAAATCAAAAGAACATTTTTTATGTTAGCGTTAGTAAAGTATTAGTCTTAAAATTTAAAAAAGGCTGTGTGTTTCAAATACTACAATTATTAATTCAAAATTCTTTTAATGAATGAAATTTTTAAAAATTTAAATCATCCTTGCTGATTTAAACTAACCATAAAGTATATTTTTCATTTTGAATTTTCTTCTGTTCTATTGTCAACATGTTAATGGCTTGATTCAATGGAAAACGGCTTCTCAAACCAATGCTTTGGTCTTTATATAAGAAAGAAATCGCTTTACTAACAAAATCAACTTCAACAATATTCACAGACATTCGATGGTGAACTTCGTCTTGTTTGCTGCCGCTCGAAGAATGCGATCAGAAGGTAGGTAGACAAGTCGGAATGATAATGCCGTCTCAATGAGAACAGTAATAAAGTGACGTAATCATGATTTCAACTGGAACGAAAGAAGCAACCACTTTAGGTTAAGACTTCAAAAATGTCATATAATTTATATTATGAACAAATAATATATAATTTTAGTACAAAAACCGATATTTCTTTAATCAGTTTCGAGTGAAAGTAATGCGATCACTGTTTACAGGGAAATGTTTAAATTAAATCAGATTTAATTTTAAATAGTTTTTTTTAAAAAAAATATGAGCCGTGTAAATGGGGTATTAATAAATTTAAATACGTAACATCTGTGTGCTAATGAATTGCTATTTGATTTAGACTCTGTATCCTTTAAAAAGAGATTCTTGTCAGATGTTTCTAAATCATATGGGACTGCTAAATAAAGAACAATATTCTGTTCAATTTAAGGTATAACAACTAAAATGTCTTTCATTTTTAAGTGAGAAAGACAAATTACTTGTGTTTAGCTATTTCTGTTTTCGAAAAATAGGCATTCGGGAACAAATTTCTCAGACACCCTTGTTTCTGTAACCAAACCTGATGACTCATTCAGAGATTGTTTTGATAGCTGATAGAGGGATTTTTGTGATAAATATTTTCTGATAAGTGTTGCATGCAGATTTTTTCGATTTTTATAAGCACATAAACATGTGATATTTTTTCAAATGTAGGTTTAATTAATGTCAGAATCTAATTTGTATAAAGGAAGGTCTTCCTAGTTGTATTAAATTGTTCTATTCTTTCAAAAATAGACAAACTGTCTTTTATTTTTGAACTCATACTTGTGGCCTTCTGTCCATTATTTATTTCACTGTCTCCGAAAAGATTATTTTTAGCAATAGTTTGTGTTTATTGACTTTCAACTTTTGAATGCATCGAACTGTGAAATGTGTTATTGACCTTGATACCACGCATATGCGAAGAAATCCCTTTCGCTAATAGTGCGAACTAAACATCCTTTCGCGTGTAAGACACGTCCTCAAGTCTCTTCATATGATGTGTTAGGACATATTCAAGCACGCAGCCCAGGATAATGAGAATTCTTTTGGAAAAGAAAAAAAATAGACACGCCAACTTTTACCATTTCACGACCTTTGTTTCGAGCGGTGGCTCGGCTTTCACCTCGGCTTAGAAAATCGTCTGCTTTTTTAATGATCCGTTATCGTCACTTCGAATCATTCCCGTCCGGTTGTCCAGCGGATGCTCTGGACAAGTTCTTTTTATATTTTTCTTCTCAGAGTCAAGTTCTTGTAGGTATTTCCGATGAGGTCATCGTAAAAGCAGTTGGAGCTGACATTCAGAGATAACTGTTCGAAATAAAAAAAAAGAAAAAAAAATCTTCTCCCTGCCTTTTGTGTGAGCTGGATTTTGTTAGATTTTATTTCCTAGTCGAGCTTTGTGTTCTTGAAAGATTTCTGGAATTCTTTTGGGGGTGGAATTAGATACTCTTTTATGGATTTTGTTGATGGGAAACATAATGGAAAACCATCACACAGGTTTTTAACATAGTATCTTTTATCGTCTGAAAGTATCCTAGTTAGAGCATGAAAACATTTTTTTTTTTTTTATTGTCTCCACTCTTCGCGTCCCACGTTTTTGGTCGCATATGTTAGGTGTTTACATGTTCTTTACTTTAAAAAAAAAAAATTCCAAGGTTATAAAAAATAAGTCCACTGAATAAGCTTTCTGTTTTAAATAAAAAACCAGCTGCTGCTAGAGATGTGAGTCTTGGGGTCGCGCGCGATTTGCTGTGTCGAAAGGGATTGTTACTGTTTTCCAGTCAAAAAATGATGAACTCGGAACATAGAAGTCCGTTTCATGCTTCTGAGGTAATGGGACAGATTACAATAATTATATTTATTGAGCATTTATCTTTGAAAAATGGAATTTTGGCTGTAAAAGTCTTTTTTTCGTAAAGATCTTCAGAAAAAGAAACCATTACTAATTGATACCTTCAAATAGAAAATGAGATTAACACAGTGGACATTCGAAAAATGAAACTAAAGTTTGTAAAGATATTCAAAATGAAATTACTTGCTAAAAATCTTCGAGAAAGAAAATTGTGCGTAAACATCTTATAAAAAGAAACTTGTTAGAGATACTTGAATAAAAATAAATGAATCGAATAGAGGTATTCGAAAAGTAAGAAAATTGCTATCTTCGAAAATGTAACGTGTGTCACTGCTAGATTTATGGAAAGATATCTCTCAAAACCAGGAAAAGCTAATGGATGCCTTCTAAAAATAAAATCTATCGTTATAACGTAGATCTTCTTCAAAAAATGAAACTACAATTTACTAGCAGTTATATTAAAGTGAAGCAATTAATAAAATCTTTAAAAAATGGCGCTATTGGTAGCAAACATGCTTAAAAGTTAGAAAAAATTGTTGATAGTTCTCCAAGATATACAAATGTTGCTGATAGCAAGAAAGAGAAGCCAGAAAAAGTTTCCGAAAAATGAAAAAGCTATTAGTAAATCTTCAAGTATATAAAGCATTTAAAAATATAAAAGTATTTTCATTATTTGAAAAGCTATTCAAAATTGGAAATATTTTTTAGTAAAGATTTTCAAATTGATTTTCGTGTAGGTATATTCTTTTGTTTGCAATGTGTCAGAGTAACGAACTTTAAACAAATGAGCTATTGTTGATTTGAGATGCTACGCTTTCGCTCATGACGAATTTATGGTTATCTCTTGATCTTTTCTCGGAAATCTTCGTTTTATTAGAAATTCTCCTCTTTACCCTATATTTATCGACCATTTAGCCAAAAAGTCATAAACCATTATTACACTGATTGCTAATCTTGGCATTTGAGGCCTCTCTTTCAAATAACTGTATTTTTTTTTTTTTTTTTTTTACTAAATATATTTATATTTGCACAGAATTGAGTGTCTATGTATTATTATTCAACTACTTTCGAAAAAGAGAAAAAAAATGTGTTTCCAAATGTAAATTTTAATCATTTTTTGCAAAATGTGCTCGGGAAAAAAAAAAAAAAAAAAAACAGCTGATATATCTACATTGAAACAATGCGATAAAAATTTTTAATTATATTTCAGTTTTGAAATCGTAACGGCTATAGTTAGTTGTAGCATGGTTACAGAAGACATTACCATTAATTTAAGAATTGCATATGTTTAAGTTAAAAATATATAAAAAAAAAAAAAAATTAGCTTATGAAATAACTCAGGCGGCGATGTCACTAAATCTCAATGTTTGGCGATATTCATCTAGAATAGGATGCGAAAATATACTCCTTTATAATAAGAACATTCTCATTGAGTAAGATTTTCCTTTTTATTGCTTTTTATACGTTAGGAACTTTATTTATTAAGTATTAAATTTATATATATTAAGAGAGAGAATTAAGACTCTTTCAACTAATTAGAATACTTTTTTACTTAAAATTAGTTTTTATTAAATTAAATTTTCCCCGCACTAATTAATCACTAATTATATATACATATATTGGCTATTAACAACGAAGCAAAGTTGTTTTAAATACATAATTACTTTCTAATGATGATTTCTGATTGGAAGAAATTCTTTCGGGACGTTCGAAATTTTTTCATAAATAAAGTATATAAGATTAAAGAAAAATGAAATATAATAAATATAGAACATATTTAAATCCAAGGAAATTATTTTAGTTTCATCAAAAATGTTTTTATCAATTGAAGAAGAGATATTTTAATAACCGGAGTATACAGATTTTTCATGCGTCGATAACATATAATTTAATTCCGTATCTCGTATTCTCAGTTTAGCTTATAAATTTCATGTGTTATTTCACAGAAATTCAGCGCTGAAATATAATTGAGTCGTTTCACAAATTCAGGTCGAATAGAGTGGATATTTTCTACAATTTTATACTCTGCCTGTGCTTCTCTAACATTATGAGTTGCTGTGTGTTTTAAAAATTTATTACTAAGAAAGGCGTTTCTAATAAAAATATTATGAACATTTTAAAAATTTGTAATAAATATAGAAAAGAAATAGGGTCAAACACATCTTATTTTTAAATAACTGTTGGACATATCCACTCGGGACCTGCAATTTCCAGTGTGCGATATGTTTCGGGTGGAGTTCGGGATTTAGAAAAATTAAATTTGTGTGTGTGTGTTAATGTTTATTTAATTTTGTTCAAAATGATGTTTTTTAAATCCCAAAATATGATTAAATTCAATAAGATGTTGGACTTTGGAAAAAAAAAAACTCGAGTACCTTTATGAAGTTACACTACTGGCCATTAAAATTGCTACACCAGGAAGAAATGCAGATAACAAAATGATATTAATTGGACAAATATATTATACTAGAAATAACAAGTGATTAAATTTTCAAAAAATTTGGCTGGATATATAGACCCTGAGAAATCAGCACCCAGAACAACCACCTCTAACAGTAATAACAGTAGTTATACGCCTGGGCATTGAGTCAAACAGAGATTGGATTGCATGTACAGGTACAGATACCCATGCAGCTTCAACACGATGCCACAGTTCATCAACCGTAATGACTGGTGTTTGGTGACGAGCCAGTCGCTCGGCAACCATTGACCAGACGTTTTCTATTGGTGAAAGATCTGGAGAACGTGCTGGCCAGGGCAACAGCCGAACATGTTCCGTATCAAGGAAGGTCCATACAATACCGGCAACATGCGGTCGGGCATTATCCTGCTGAAACGTAGGGTTTTGCAGGGCTCGAATAAAGGGTAGAGCCACGGGTCGTAACACACCAGAAATATAACGCACACTGTTCAAAGCACCGTCAATGCGAACAAGAGGTGACCGAGACGTGTATCCAATGGCACCCCATATCATCACTCTCCAGGTGATGGGCCAGTATGACGATGACGAATGTACGCTGCCTGTGTGCGTTCAACACGATGCCGCCAAACACGGATGCGACCATCATGATGCTGTACACAGAACCTGGATTCATCTGAAAAGATGACGTCTCGCCATTCGTGCGCCCAGGTTCGTCGTTGATCACACCATTGAAGGCGCTCTTGTCTATGACGCAGCGTCAAGGGAAGCCGCAGCCATGGTCTCCGAGCTGAGAGTCCATGCTGCTGTAAACGTCGTCGAACTGTTCGTGCAAACACTTGTTGTCTTCCAAACGACCCCGTTTCTTGACTCACGGCTCGTGACGTGGTTGCACGATCCATTACGGCCATGAGGATAATATGCCTGTCTTCTCGGCTGCTAGTGATAGGTGCCGTTGAGATCCCGCATGGCGTTCCGTATTACCGACCATAACCCATCCATTCCATATTCTGCTAACAGTCATTGGATCTCGACCGACGCGAGCAGCAATACTGCGATAAGATAAACCGCAATCCTGGTACGCTACAATTCGACCTTTATGAAAGTCAGAAACGTGCTGGTACGCATTTCTCCTTCTTACACGAGGCATCACAACAACTTTTCACCAGGCAACAACGTTCAAATGCAATTTGTGTATGAGGAACCGTCTGAACAATATCCTCATTTAAACACAATGTAGTTCGCTACTGGCGCCTGCTTTGTCTGAATGCACTGAAAAGCTAATCATTTGCATATCACAGCACTTTCTTCCTTTCGTATAAATTTCACGTCTGTAGCATGTCGCCTTCTTGGTGTAGCAATTTTAATGGCCAGTAGTGTTTTAAATATTGATTTCGAAATTTCTATTTCATTTCACGTTCCAATGCACTTTTTATCGGTGGCATATTGGGAAAAGCGTAAATACCTATGCATTAGTAAGCAATAGTGTCCTTTTAAGTTAATTTTTATAATGACACTGTAAACCTGTGTAATTTTTATTTTAAAATAACGAGTAATTTAAGAAGGGACAATCAACCGAGTCGGCAATCAGCTCGTTAGTGATTTGCTTTTCATTTCAGCAGTTCGTAGATTCGATTCTAGTTTCGGGTATGGATGTTTGGAGTGTTTTAAAATCCAATTTAAATGTACGAATGTAATAACCGATCCAAATAAAAGAAAAAAATTATCCTTGGAAGATGCAAACTTAGAAGGCTGACTCACTGGGTCTCTGGAATTCCGTGGGTTGGGGGACGTATCCACGTTGACCTGTGACTTCCAAAGTCCTTCCGCTGGTGTGGCGAGGGTGGCAGCTCAGGTGTGATCTCATCATTTGAGCGTGTCTCAGCATGTTGCGCTCGTTGAGCGAGTATTCTAATCCCGCTAAACTTAAGGTACAGCCTGGGTCGCGCCTACACCTTTGTGTATGTTTCTTAAGTTTTTTAGTTTCTCTTCAAAAGTTACTATTTAAAAATTTTGCAGACTAATGGAATGATTTTATTTATAATACGTTTTTGTGATAAATATGAACGAAAATTTCTTGTATTCGCTGTATTTTATCCATCGAGAAACATATTTCGATAAGCCATCCTCCATCGTAACTCGTCTTGAAAGTGTTGGAAGTTATCTTTCCTCGGTGAAAGAATGCAATGTTTGCATTGGATTCGTTATCTGGAGTTGAGGGGTACCGGGGGAATTATTTTATCGGATGTTTACTCTTTATTTGTAAATATTGTATCTGCAGCTTAATTTCATCTGAATGTGTGTCAGTGGAGTTGTTTGGAATTTATGAGAAGAGGGATTTACTGTATTACGCGTAAAATAAACTTTTCCTTAAAAAGTGATCCAAATATTTTGCTGCGTAGAAAGTTTGAATGAGCGTCGGTGAGACGTTTGCTATATTCATGCAATTTATTTATTTATATCAGTCACCTCACCCTTTCAGTGAGTTGATAAAACTGAGGAGCAAGCATGCTTGGGAATTGAACACTGGGGGTTTCAAGTTAAGCTGACCACCTATTCGGGACATATGCTACGCCCTCCATGATCTCCTCGGTCGGGAAAACAAATATGAACAAGATTTCATATGAACTGTTTGTTGTGCTACTGAGTAGTTAAGTTTTTTTATTTATAATTTCCTGTTAACTTTACACACACAGTATAATTTTAGCATGTATTTAATGTTAATGTAAATCATAGATTTAATGCGATATATTTGCAAAATATATTCCATGCTGTCTGGCCTTATATATTTCCTGGATGTTCAACACTCATAATATTTCATTCGAGAGGATTTTTCGTAGATAATAGGTCGCTTTCACGTTTGCAATGGAGGACATAAGGAAAAATTTTAAAAAAATATTCCCCACCTGGAAAATAGGCAAAAATAAAATTCGCATGGAGAAAGCAGAATCAAATCGTTCCAATTTTTTATTATTTTAACGTCTGGTATCGAACCCGGAATCATCTGTCTCTACCTGTAGACCATGAGGGCCTCTTTGTAAATAATAATTGTTGCTGTTGCTTGTCTCCAAGGGTCTGACGGAGTCGGACTAAATCTACTAATCCGTTGACGGAGAGGAAATCAATGACAAGGTTGGGAGAAATGTAGATATCGCCCCATAGTATATTCATACAATTCAGGATATGCTTAGGAGAATCTTGGTGTCCATGGCATTTAGAACAGAGGGGGAAGGTCTTGTTACCCGCTACAAAAGTGAGGCATTTCAGGTGGGCAGAGGCAAGACATGCAAAACAAGTGCTGGATTTCCTATCACAGGAAAGAGCCAAAGAAAGTCCCAGCTTTCTACCATTGTAAAAGTGGTGAGCCAATCGGTTTTAATCTGGACTTTTCTCAGGGAAAAGAGTTCGTGGTAGGTAAGTGCGGAAGAAGAAGGTGCAGGAGGACCTGAGCCCTCCTTTGCTAAAGTGTCTGTTATTTCATTGCCTCCAATATCCACGGGAGACGGGATCCATTGAAAATAGATATTATGCCGAGGGAGACAATTTTAAACTTGTGTAGAATAGAAAAGCGTGTTTGGTCTCCCAAGCAGGTCCAATTTTGCAGATGTTGAATTGAACTACGGCTATACAAACATCACTATAATTAGTTTCACTCATGATAGATTCCAATCCGATGTTGATGGCTATTAGTTCACTACGAAAAACCGAATAGAAGTCGGGATTACGTTGTCTAAGAGAGAGTTTGTCATGACGAGTTTCGATGAAAACTCCACTGCCAGTTCGGTGATCTATTTTGCTGGCATCAGTATAGAATTTTATGTCGTTCGGTGGTATATTATTAATGGTTTTTCTAAGGCCAGTTGTTTTAGTAATTCAGGTAAAAACAATCTCTCTTGATGACTGCAGACAGTTTACAAATAAGCTGTAAATAATAAATTTAAGTTTTGTATGTTTTCGAAGATTTTCTTATTAAAAAGATTTGCGAGACAGTTTCTGTAATCTTATATTTTTAATGGAACTCTATGATGGACTATTTTGATTCCTTTTTAATTCATTTTTTTAACGCCTCCAATTATTGAAAATTGATGAGCCTTCCTCTCCAAAAACGCTCAAGGGTCATGCTGAGCACCTAAACAAATTTCTTTTTTTAAATTGATTGATCATTTCGTTAGTTACATAATCCGGTAAAAAATGGTTAAATACATGTTACTTAATCTGTAACTTGTGATCTACTATTTTATTAATAGCTGCTCACTTTCACCTTTTCGGTTGATATAAATTCCGCCAAAGCAATTAATATATTATCGTTGTCCACTCATCCAAAATTATTGATATATTAAAAGTATATCAATTTTATTATGATAATATGAGTTTCAGAATTTAAAAAAATTTTAATCGTGCCTTTAACTGGCCTTGGGCCGTAATCGGCCGTGGACTATAATTATTGTCATTTCATAAGACTAATAGATTATTTGTTAAATACGTTAATCATTTATTAATGGGGAGGCCGTGGTAGCCTAGTGGTTAGGGTATCGGACTTCCATCCGGAAGGGTGGGGCTCGATTCCCAATTCCGCCAAAGACCCACCGAGTACATGCGATATACGTGCTGGTTTAATCTGTGGAATCGAAAATCCTGTGGTCGGTCGTTAAGATGTTACCATGGGTGCTTTGGTTTGGAAAAATTTACTCCCCCTTCAGATCAATGCCAAAATTGAGGGAGTTGCCATCTATCGGAGGATTTGAACAGCAAAAGTCGTACTTTCACCTTCATGATGCTCTGATTAAACGAAAGGCGCTCCCAATTGACTTAAATTCGCATAGCCAATGCATAGCGAGCCTTGCTTTTCCAAGTGCCATTAGTAACAACAGCAACATTTATTAATGGAAAAACTCACAAAGAGGGGTTGCTAACAATATGCTTAGTGATCACATGTCAGCATAGTTGTCAAATCAATTTATCTGAACTTTTGATTAACAGGTGCATTAAAAAATCACATCACCAGCTATTTTGTTTCTTTGTAGCTTTTTTCCCCATCACTGAAAGGAATTTTGTTTAGATCTTTCAATATTTGGAGGAAAAAGTCACTGGGTGCCATATCTGAACTGCATAAGAGGTAACGTAACTTAGTTTAAATTTTGCAGTATTTCTTCTGATTGGTGAGCAAAATGGGTCTTGGCATTGTCCTGTTAAAATATGACACCCTTACTCGATATGTCACTCAGACTGGACTCATTTTCATCTATAAGAAATTAAATCAAGCTTGGAGTCCCAAACGAGATGACTTCTCTTAGCATCTTATTATTCCAGTTGATTTATTTGATTCATGTGTGAACTTTGATCTCTATCACATATAATCCATCGCTTAAATCTTCTCTGTGGAACAACACATCAAATTAAATCTACTATCGTTTTCAGAAACTAATTGCTGACGTTAAAAAAAATTTAATGTTAGCATAAGCAAGCCATTAGTTTTAAGATTTCAAAGAGATTGTTTACAAATATTGCAATTATTAATTTAGAATTCTAATAATAAATGAATTTTTTAATATAACTATAATTGCTGACGTTAAAAAAAATTTAATGTTAGCATAAGCAAGCCATTAGTCTTACGATTTCAAAGAGATTGTTTACAAATATTGCAATTATTAATTTAGAATTCTAATAATGAATGAATTTTTTAAAAATTTAAATTGTCATTGACTTAAACTAACCAAGTGAATGTTTTGTTGTGTCTTTTCCATTTTGCCTTTTCTTCTGTTTTATTTTCTACGTGTTAAAGGTTTGAATCAGTTGCAAACGGCTTCTCAAACCGATGCTTAGCTCCTTTTATAAGAAATCGTTTTATTAACAAAATGAACTTCGACCCTGTTCTCATGCATTCGATAGTAAACTTCGCCTTGTTTTCTGCTACTCGAAGAATGGAATTGCAAGGTATGCAGTGAATTCGTGGACAAGTCGAATTTACGACGAAGTCTCAGTACCGTGTGCTTAACGTAGATGAAGCGTTATCTGGCGTCATGGATATTTTATACCACTGAGAATCATAATAAAGCGGAGTTTTCCGGATCTCATTTGTAAAGAAAGAAACAACCATTTTATGGTTAAAAATTGGAAACGAATGTGGAAACTAGTTAATTAAATATTGAGTTGCTTTAGAATTTGGAAGTCCATTAAGCCATGTCATTCCAATGGTCCATTGAATTTAAATAAGCCAAGAACCGAGTACTTTCAAGCAATTAAAAACCTTATTTTACCGCCCCTTGGCTATTTTGATGGTATTCAGTTATTAAACGCTTTTCACACACATTAAAATGGAGACCTTTTCTTATTCTTAATTAAACGATGGTACTTTTATTCAAAAATTTGTTTTCTTACTGTTAATAGTGGATAAAATATTGGATTGAAATAAATAGGGGTTGCAAGGTATTGTTTGATGCAAGTGCAATTTTTTTGTTATCACGTATTTTTATTTAAAACGATTAAGCCGTTATGATCCATATTTTCTCGGCATTTTCATTTCCAAATTATAAGAATTTTTTGTAGATGTATTAAGAATTCTATCGTAATCTTAATGCATGTGCATGAAAAATATTGACTGATGGTATGTTTCTTGTATACACCTTTTATCAATACAAATTTAAAAAAAAAAAAAAAAAAATTCTTGTGTGTTACTTAAATATTTTTTTTTAATAAAAAGATGTATTCCCTATCATTTTGTAGTTTTATTATTCTTATTATTATTTGTGCTAAGATTAAAATCCTTAAAGAAATAATTAAAATGAACTGAAAATGAATTAAAAATATGAATGAAATGTGAACTGGAAAAACTTTTGTCTTTTAAAGATAATTGAAGGTTTTTAGGGTAATAAAGGTTATGAAAATCAATTAATAAAATTTTTGAATATAATATTATACTTCTATTTTAAAATTTAAATTGTTGGAATGGTCTTTTTTTTCGAGCCATCGGCTGTTTTGTGTATGAAATTTATTTCCTAGTTTTCTAGTTTGAAATACTTCAAACAAAGTTATTAGCGATATGGCATTTAACTTCGTTTGTGTATATAATACATATATATAAACTGTGTATTAGAATGGGGCTGTTGCTTTTTGTAGCTTGTTTCTTTTCGCCATTTCACTTTTGTTTTGGAAAGAAGAGGACACTCTCTCTTGTGTAAAATTTGAAATATGTGGCAACTGTAATTAAACAAGGCATCTTCGAAAGGATTAAAAATATTTCCAAGGTTGTGACACAAATTAAAAACCTCTTACGGAGGGCCACTTCTTTTTGATTTATTACCGCGTAAATGAAACCGCGTTCTGAAAATTGTTCTATTGTTTCATCCGTGCCGTTCACTTTGTGTTGGGGTCTCTCGGTTTATGCGCTCACTTTATTAAGTGCTCATGTGACTGTCAGAATGGCTATCTTTCTTTTCGGCGCTGAGGAATAATGAAGCGCTTTCTTGGTGGACTTTAAAAAGAACGACTGGTGTGTAAAATATAATTTAGAAGACAGAATAGCTTTCAGCTGGGAAATGTTCCTAGGGGTACGTGTCCAAATTGCTATATTGCTCGGACCGGTGACATTTTTATACTCTGCAGTTAGTGGTTGGAAAATATATTCTTAAACTAAACAATTATCGTGATATATTTTCGATTACTTATTTGCAAAGTAATTAGTGCGCTGGTTTAGTGTTTAGCAGTTTATGAGTTCAATACCACCTAGTGCGTGAATATTTTAGATGTTCATTTTCTATTTTAAACTATATGCTCTTGTGTAATGAACCTTTTTGTGAAAACCGACCTGATAACTGGTTGGTGAGAGGTCTGCCTTCGGTTCAACAATTTGGGAGTTCGAATCTCACATTGGGTTTGAATGTTTTTAGTCGCTTGAAATACTTTAAAATATGTGTCATGGCTAATGAATTTTTATGTGAAAAAAATGATCGGCGATCGACAAGCAAATCAAACTGACTGCTCACTTTTGATGAATGAAACCGGTGAACACTGGTTCTTCTCTTTGTTTTGAACCATGATTATGTAATGAAGTCGATATCTGAATAAGGAATTTCCTCTCCACCCCACGCAGTTGAGGGACTTTGGACTCTTCAAAACTTATAATGTGCAGAACATTAGAACTTTTTCTATCTCTTTCACAAATTTATTACATTATTTTTTCGATTGAACTGATTTTTTCGATTTTCGTTATTTTATGAAAAGAAATTGCCAGCACACTTTCTTAAAATTTAGATACGATTACCGTTAACTGATTTATTAATTTCTGTCTAGTAATTGATACAATCTTTTCTTTTTTTCCTGTTTTCAATTTTTCATATCGATAAGCTTGAGCCCATTATGGCGCAACCGACTGAGACACCCTGCAGTCTAGTTCATCAGTTCGATCCGCACCTCAAATAGAGATGTTTAAAATGGTTCGAAATCCTCTTTAAACTCTTTGATTAAACAGTTCGATCCGTTACTCAGGTGGGCGCAGCATGTCCATATTTGGACCTTGCGCCATAAAACCCAACAATCCATCCATCCGTACCTCAGATGTGGATGCTTAAATTGGTTCCAAATCCTCTTTAAACTCTTAATTCCCTATCCAATTACGTTTCGTGAGCAGAAAATGACAGTTTAACGGCAACCAAAGTTAAATTTCAAGTTATACTTAATTTGTGGGCGACCCCGGTTTTGTTTCTATCAGCGATTGACTCCGCAACCTTTTAAATTGATTCAAAGTTGCTGTATTGCTTGTTAGTAAAAATTGAAAAGCGTGATAAATGAAAAAGTTCTAATTCCGGTGGTGGAATGAACTGGAACCGAATTTCAAAGGAAAAATTGCTTTTTAATTGGCATCACTTTCCTATATAATGTGCGAGTCTCATAGATGATAATCAGCCGATAATTAAAAATGAAGTGAAATGAATAGAAGAACTCTTTTGAGGCTGTGTGTGTAGGAATGCTCATTGTTTTTCTTAAAGAGAGATTAAGTAGATTTTAATTTACTTTCATCACACGGTTAGTGATCTGTGTTTTCATCATGAAATTAAGCGCCAGAAAATATGAAATTACTGTATAGTTTCCTTATAACAAAATTTTGAATTAATCTGGAGAACAAATCTTAAGCTGAATTAGGGAAAACCTATAAAAAAGTGAATATATTTTTATAAATTTTTGCGCTTTGTGGAGAAAATTTATAATTTCAGTGAATTCATTTACATATTCTTTTTATGAATTAACATTTGATGACGGGTCATCTTCATTTTCTAGAATAATAGAAATTACACTTTAATAAAAATGTTATTTCTTCACTTTTGAGTGTGTTAGAAGCACGTGATAAAAAAGTGATTCATTTATATTGGTTGGTTTGTCCGTCTACTGTCACATTTTTTAACTCGAAGGTGAGCTACTGAATTCAATAGTTCGCGGGTTTGATTCCATTGGAATGCATCGGAGGACTCTGTCGTTTTAACCGTTTGTGTTGTTGTGTTGTGACACTTGGACAAGCCAAGCTCGCTAGTCGATGGCTATGGGAAACGAACTCAGAAAGGTGCGTATTTCATTTAAGAAAGAGCACCAAGAAGGTTAAAGTACGACTTTGTTCTAAATACTGTTCCGATAGATAGCACTATCAGAGAGAAGATCCACTCCCTCATTTTTAACATTGATCTGGAGGGGAAGGTAATTTTCTCCAGACCATTACATCTATCGTAACTGCTCAACGACTGACCACAGGAGTTTCGATTCTACAAATTTAACGATCAGGTATATCGCATATACTCGGTGGGTCTTAGGTGGCATTGGGAATCGAACCCAGTCTTTTCGGGCTAAAGGCCTATACCCTAGCCACTAGGCTACCACGGCTTATTTATTTGTTCAAAAGGTTATTAGTATTCCCTCCTATTGTGTCTAAAAATTACCCCTTTAAATGACCACTCTTGATTCAGACTCTGGCCGATACAAATAACCAGAACATCTTGGTTAACAAGGTAGAGGACTCCTACCGGGAAGCCACTAGGGGTAGAGAGGTACTCTTACATTATGTGCGCGCTCATGCAGGCACTTTCGGCAACGAAAGAGCAGATATGCTGGCCAAAGAGGCTGAGAGTTTACCAGAGTCAACGCTGGACCTGTCACTTCCAAAGTCACACCTGATAAAGATGCTGCGTAATGAAGCACTGTGTGTATGGCAGCCAAGATGGAAAAGTGAAGAAGTGGGTCACCAGACCTTCAGATTCTTCGAATCAGTCTCTGAAAAAAGAGTATCTCTCAGTAATGCTATCGTTGCCCAAATAGCGACTGGACACGGACGTGTACCGGAATATCTTCATAAACGAGGGTATCCGATTAGTGAGGTATGTCGCTCTTGCAATGTGGTGGGGGATTGCCTCCACTTCGTGCTGTCTTGTACCAGGACCTCGGATGAAAGGAGCAAGCTGGTGTACAAGAGCGAACGCTTGAGTACCATCCTGGACCGGTGCAACTGGTCTACCTTTAAAAGGATAATGTTCATTGCGTCGGATGACATTCCGATGATGGAATACCAGCGTGTCACCGACGATGTCCGGTCGAGAGCTGTGACATAGAGGAATAGCGTAGGATTTGACGGTTCGTTAAGGTGAGGTAGCACAAGTTTTCCACGAGAAACAGTGTGTGCCAATATTAATGAGTGGGTGCCGGCGAGACTCCTCACCTCATCAAGGTGGTTCTGTGGCTCATCTACCGAGGCAGGTGGCGGCTGTTGGACGATAGATTTGAGTTCAAAATCTTTGAGTTGCGAAGTATCTAAATTAGTTATAGAAGCCTCAGCTTCTGGCACTAAGCCTCGCAAACTCGACCCCCTTCTGTGCCAGTGTATTATGAAATATTTTGCATAGCTTTCCTGTAAGGTTTTCTTTCTCGCAAAACTCGGTGAAATGAGAACTAATATTCTTCTCATTTCACTGAGTTTTACGAGAAAGTTTTGTTGGAGTCAATGGCAACCATAGAATGTGGTTAGAATATTGCCGGATTCTACTCGAAATTTCCCTTTGGGCAATATTTAGTATCATTGTGTAGTCATTTCAGGAAGCTCCCGTAGTTCATATTTTGGAATTTTTCTGGATTCCATCAGTAATTTGACAATATCTACCTGGATCCCCTACTTTTTCCAACTGAGATTAGGTACGACACGTCAGATTCTTAGTTATGCGATACAGCAGTTGTGATTGTAAAACTTACTATTATAAACCGATGGTTGTGATAAGTTCTGATAATTTTTGTTCATTTTTGCAATAATGATAAGCGTAAAATCGTTTTAAAATTTCTCCTTTTATTTTAGAATTCAGTACAAAATGCATGATTGAATACTTGCTGTCATAGCGCTTAATCTAAATCTTAAAGATATCGTACAGTCAAAATAGAATGTACAAATCGAACATTTTTATTTCCTTTTTCAGTGTGCGATATATGTATACATTTTTTAACCCTTCATCATGCTTTGAAATTAAGTTAAAAATTTATATTTAGTTATGTGTTGATGTTTTATAAATCTCAGAGAAGATTTCAAATTTTCTTCTCGTCATGGTTGTTTTGGCACCGTTTAGCGAACAAGCTAAAGCCAAAGACATGTAAATCATCCGGCCCGTATTTGTTTTTTTGAAAGATTTTTCAATCGTATCCACCTATCGCAAAGGAATGAACCTGGAAAACTCCCAAGAACACACGCCGAGCTGGCAGCCGAATGGTTAACAGTTGGTAGGCTCGAATCCACTTTAAAGTAGCATCCTTCCCTGTACGTAGACCTCTACCAGTTAGATAGAAGCAACCAGGGGGGAGGAATCTTCGTGATTTTGAACAAGGAACAAGCAGAAGATCCCCAATGCTTACCTGCCTCTAACAGAGGTATACTTTCACTTGGAGGACATTGCGATCACGCCCAGTTTTATCGTGTCCTAGACGCCTTTAGCGAACACGATGGTTCTTCGGTTAAGCCAGGTTTGAACTTACTAACTTCCGATAATGAGAACTGCGCTCTAACCAACCAGGCCACCATGGCCTACATTTTAAATTGTAAGACAAATTAGCGCCTCTGGTGCAAAAAAGACTTTTTAAGTGACAAATGAATCCGAATGCACATACCTATAAACGCGCATGCAGAAGCCAGAAACGCATCTTTTATCTTCGATTTTTAATAGTGTCTTGAATCGAACAAGAGATGTTCTTTTCCGAACCATTACCACTGGGAAATGGTGATTTCATTGGATAACAACACTGGCTATTAACCAATGAAATAAATTATTATTTTAAGGCTGAAAAATAGCCGCTCATTTCTAATTCGTGCTCCTAACACTGCTGTAATTTTTTAAAAATATTTATCACATAAATTGCTTTTTCAAAATGCGTTTCACAAATGAAGAATTGGTCACGGTTTAAATTGAAGTGAGAGTAAGAAATTATCTAGAAATTCAATTCAAAAAAGCGTTTGCTTTTTATCCGTTCTTAAGCTGAATTCTGCTTCGAATAAAATAGTCTGCCTAAAAATTCTATTACAGAACTATTTTGAATTCGTGAAATTGACATGTGAATATTTAAAAAAAATTGTTCGAATATAAAACTGTTTATAATGTGCCTTAAGAAGCAATAATCATGTGTTGGTGATATTTTTTTTTTATTCCAAATTCTGTGTAATTGTTTCATAATACTTCAGTTACTGACTATAAAAGGCTCAAGCTTCGGTATGCAAAGGGAAAATTTTCCTGACATTAATCAATCCATCAAAAGAGCCATCATCATCCCATCATCACTTGACCTTTTCGTACTTTAAAACCTTTCAGGGGTATTAAAAAACGAAGAAGAAACTGACGCGAATCCTGAATTGCAGTGGCGATGGTAAGTTCCGCGTTATGGCCGGAATATAAATGGGAAATGGGATTGTTTTGATTAATTGCAGACATTTTTCCTTCACTTTCTCTCCAACAGAATGACATTTTCGCGGAAATCTCGGGTTAAAGACTTGCAGATGCCTCCTCGTAAAAATGATCGATTACCCTTTGGGAAACAAATTGAGGAAATTAGGCGGAATTTATAACCTTTTGTGGCAACATCTGAAATTTGGTGATGAAATTGTAATGGAGACTAATGTAAATTTTGTAAGGATGAATCGACATAAATAAAATCCTTGTATTGTTTATCCGCAGAGTTTTTGTTCATGGTTTAGATTAAAAAATAAGCATAGGATGTTGATCGCTTGCTAACATAAAATAAAAGATATCTTTCATTTAAAATTGTAATAAATTTCTTTCTAACTTCGGGCACTGGGTGACTAACCTTTCGCTGCAACAATGCCAGAAATAGATACTCGGTTATAGTCACCCGGTGGGCACCTGCGAATCAAGTCACGGAGGCAAATAGTTTTACTCACCTCACTTCGCCATAAATCCGTTTATAGGGTTGGCCCATGTTCATTCATTCATCACCTCAGAGGAAAGGAAACACAATCGAGAAAAAGAAGCATCCCTGCCAGAACTGGGATTCGAACTCAGAACCAACAGTTTAGGAGTCAGGAATTCTAACCACTCAGCCATTGGCTATTATATGTTTTAAACCGTTAATACACTATTATGAATAAATTAAAAATTGCTTATGCCGAGACGGAACTATCTTCTATTCAAGAAAGGTGGGGTGCTCGTTTTCATTTTTTTAAATTTTTACCTATTTTTTAAAATTGTTACCTCAGATAATGCTTTAAGTTTTGTGTTTTCAAAAATCTTAAAGCATTATCTGAGTCCTCCATTATTCATTTTCGGTGGATTCCATCACATGTCAATCTTAAATATAACGATATCGCCGATGGCCTTGCTAAAGATGGATCATCGCTGCCTCGGTTCTGCTGATCCGCTGACTTTCCAAGAAATCTTCTGTAGGAGTAGAGCTCTTGCCAACTCATCCTGGAAAATTCCGCCGTCTCATCCTTGGTACTGTGGCTCAGATCCTGGGGGGTCTTTGAGTTTCGACGGTGAAAGACGTGATCAGACAGCCTTGTCCAGACTCAGATCCGACCATCTTCGGACTCCACTGTACTCCCAGGGCAAGCAAGTCTTTCCCACCTGCACTTCGTGCAATACTAACGAAGCCAGTCCCGAACACCTACTGAACTGCATTGGCTTTTTAAAATGTGAATTTTTAAATAGCCCTGAAGCTGTCCTCGATTCTTTGAAGACGAAGGATGTCATGGACCTGGTCTGATTCAGACCAGGGGATAAGAAAGAAGAAGAAGACCCATGCACATCCGCAAGGAGATAGACAAAAAACTTGTTTGGCATTGGATACCTTCCATTTTTCTACACCCCTATAATAATTTAAAATAAATAAATAATTGATATTTACAGTTTTTTCATCAATGCCTGAAAAATTGTTTTTGCCCATTTAGCTACCACGCCAAATTGTTATAGTGGCGAACGTGTTTCTGATTTTTCCAATATTCCACCGTTTAGAAATGTTTCTAAAGAGACGAAAAAATTTCGGGCTTTCCTCATTAGTTTTGTTTTTAGCTTAGTTATTCCTGATGTTGCCAACAAAGCTAAATAAATTGTAAATATCACTTCAAATTCGTAGATTTTTCCTTAAAGAAAAACCCATTTTTCAATGGATGCCCACAAAAGTAAATGGCTTGGTTTGTTTCAAAAATTGCATTTCTGGATGATGAACTTCGCATAAATTACTTAATATATTTGTTAAAATTATCGCTAGCAAACGTGCACAAATTTAGGAACTAGGGTCACTTTCAATTTGCTATCTTTATATCGGGTTTTATCTTATTGACATCTTTCTCCTGATCTTTAATTTTTCGAGGCTCTGTTTGGATTGATGTTTACAATTTTTTAATCAATCGCGAAATTTAAATATTTTCAAGTTAAAATGAGCGCAAGGAAGAAGAAAGTAAGGAAGTGAGAAAAGAGAGATACTCATTTTCCGATGATTTAGCAAAGAAATGATAGTCATGTGAAGTAACTATTTTATGTTTATTTACAAAATTCTTGCTCGATTTCATAATTTTTACTTACTTTTAATTAAAATTATGTTATTAATTCGGATAGAACAAGTTTGTTTGGGAATATCAAAATTGTATAGATGTATATTTATTTTTCTTTTCTTTCTATTCTTAATCTCTCCTATCGGAATCCGCACGACCCTTATCCATTATGTTATTTATTTTAATATACATCGATTGGGTGTTTACAATAAAATTTTGCAAGAATGAAATAATTTGGTCGTACTTGGAAATTTTAACGATAATAATGTGTGTTCTGCGATAGCTATACAAGTTACAGAAGTCTGTAACCAGATTCACTTCATTAGAAATTTTAAACTATATTATTTATTACCCTAATTGTAACTGTGGTCCGAGGATGACTCGTTATTATGCGGTGTGATATGAAAGAAATGACACAAGCTAGACTCGTCATTTTTCCTGAAAGGGTTAAGCAACAGAGGACCACTTAAGATTCATGTGTTTTCCCCAAGACATTTTGTGAATCAAATTTAATTTTACTTTTAATTATTTCCCTAAACAACATTAAATTCTTAGATGAAAGCTAGTTTACTATTAAAGCTACTAATTTAATGCTATTGATTGAAATTTTTGAAAATTAAAATCGTCCTAACCGATTTAAGCTAACTTTAAAATAGATGCTTCTCTTGTATTTTTCATTTTGTTCTTTTTTCTGCTCTATTGTCAATGCGTTAATGGCTTGAATCAAAGGAAAATGATTCCTCAATCTGGTGATTGTGTCTTTACGTAGTTAAATTGTTTCATTAACTTCGAGAATATTCTCAGACATGCGACGATGAACCTGCAGCTCCAAAAATACGATTAGAAAGCAGGCAGCGAATTCATTGATAAGTTGGATTGACGACGCTGTCTCAGTACGATGTTGTAATTGATTGTGTGTGATGTGAATAAAACGTTATCTGACGTCATGGGTATTTTAAACCAATGAGAATTATAATCATGATCTTTACTGGAACGATAGAAACAATGAATTTGTTTATAATAAAATTTACAGTTAAAAATACTTATTTTCTAGCATTGTAATTCAAATGAAATGAAAATATTATGTTAATTAGAATATGTATGTACATTAAATATTGCTGAATTGGATAGCATTAGATTCTATTAATCGCACAATACCCAGAAATTCCTTGATTCGGTAATTAATCACCGGTAGTTGCCAATATAGGAACAGGGTCTGCTGCTGGAACAGGTCCGCTGGGGTCGAACATTACGAACACTCCGGCCGGAATAGCTAACAAGTTCGTCATTCAGACCCGGTTCAACGTATCCCTTTCCTGACGTCAGCCCAGCAACACTGTTGCTTTCATTAGCGTGAGAATGTCTGAGGAAACGAGCCCTGTTTTTCTTCCTTCTCTTTGATTGCCGGCATTTGTTATCCGCTTTTGTCCTGGTGTTCGTTTCGAAATGGAAATCTCGCCTGCCGCGGACCGTATTTTTCTTGCCTGTCCGACAAGCACTTATTCGAAAACGCCTCGTGTAATTTGATTCCAACTAATTTGTATTCTCTGTGTGGCAACTGTTAGTCGTTCTAAAACTTGTTTTTTTTTAAAAAAAAAAGAAGATCGTTTGATAACGCGTCTTTTTTTCGGTCAAAAATATTTATGCGTCATTTCTTATACAAAGATTCGAATTATTTCTAACTAACGGGATTGGGATTAAACACTTTAAATTAATATTCCAGAATCTTATATATAAATCAGGGTAATTTGATAATGTTATGCATTATAAAACCAAGAATTAAGAAAATATCGTTTGAAGTGAACGTTGATCAAAGTTGTGGGAAAAAGAACAAAAACCATTTATAGAAAATTTCTATTGGAAAAATAAATCTAAAAAAATGCTTGCAATTAATAAAAATCAAAAATAATTAATCAAAAAAATAAAACTGTTAAAATAAATCGTTTGCTATGAATAAACCAACTAGCACAAAAATCTTAAATCAGCGACCAAAGTTGTTATAAGTAAAAAAGAACAATTACTACCGAACCCAAAACTATAAAAAATCTCAGCTGAAAATAATAATCAAACTGTGATAAATAAAATAATGCAAATCCCAAAAGTGTGATGTAAACGATGATCAATAAATGGAACATCAATTATCACAAAATCCTAAAATCGCTTGCAGAAAACACCGATCAAGAAAGTAAAATAGAACAGTTGAAAGTTCATAGAACGTAACAAAGTTTAAATGTTTTTATGCTTGATTATTATTATTTTTTTTAAACTGTGCAAAGTATCCCAAGATTTAAGCTCTTAATCTAGTGATTCTTAAAACTAATTCTTTCAAATTATCTTTAATAGAACATCAGGTTTTAATTTGAATTTGTAACTACTTAATCTTGAGTTTCAACGCTGATGCAAAAATAATAACGTTAATATTGATGAAAAGTAAAAACTGATTCTAATTTAAATAAAAAAATCTGTTAAAATAAATTAGTAACTTTATTATTAAAAATAAATTAGTAATTAACACTCCTTCTCTAGCTGAATGACATTGTATTGTGTATTGACACAGCGTTGTGAACTAAGATATTTTAACTTCCACACTGTTATTCCTAACAAGAAGGCTTCATAGATAGTGGGCCGTGTCCATGTGTCGCAAGGGAGGAAACTCGGAAAACTCCCGTGCACTCATCCCAGCAGATGTGCACGCAGAAGGAAGCTTATTATAAATAATGAAGGACTTACCGAGCTGTTGTTATTGTTGAAAAATGGGATATAGATGTGAATTTGCTGTTTGCATGCATGTTTGTCAAGGTGGCTGCTTCGGAATTTTCCAAAATTCTTCTACATGTGAATAAGGTTCATTGTTTACAGAAAGTCTACCCGAAAAGCAATTTACGCAGTCGAGTCTAAATTTTTTTAAAACTGCTTTTGACATATCCATGTCATGCTAGAATTAAGGATTAAAAATGGAGAAAAAACTCGGGGGTTAAAATTTTTATGCTTAAAAGTATAAGTATATATATATATATATAAGAAGCCTGAATCCCCCCTCCATTAAAAGATTCGCTTGTGAGGTTGACGAATGTAAACGTGCTGTTACAACATCAGGTAGCAAACAGTAGGCGGCTGCAGCACGAAGGCATCGCAAATGTATTTACTGTACATGTGTCGTCGACGCCTTCAGATTTTTTTCTTTCATGTTCTGGTACGCGTAGAGGCAAGAGATTTTCTAAGCATACTTCAAAGCGGGAAGGAAAAGAATAATTTTCCTCCGTTTATTTTTCTTTTCATTCACATTTTTTTCCACTCGACGAATGAATGTCTTGGGCGGTGTGTGTTATTCAACGGATGTGGGCTCGACCCCAAAAAAACCAAAGAAATGTTCTTTTTCTTCTGGAAAGTAAAAGCTAAAATCGGGACAAATGAACCGCTAGATTTCGAGTTCACAATCAAGAATTACGCGCCGGCTTCGAAATTTCTATTTTCATTAAATTATGAGATTTATAACTTTACATCTCAAGGTCGTCGCGCTGTAAAGTTAACACTTAATCCACGAGACTGAAGATATTTCAGTTTCTCCTTATTTAAGTTTCATTTAATATTTTATATTAAATTTTGAACAATATTTGAATTTTTCCCGAAAATTAATTAAAAAATCAAATATTTAATACTAATTTTATAAAAACTTGAATATTTATTAATTTCATAAAAATACATATTAGTAATTTTATAAATTTTTTTCTTGTATATTTATTAATTTTTAAATTTCGAATATTTTGTGAAAATTTTTCAAAAATTTGCATATTTCCTCCATAAAATTCTGAAATTTTATAAAAGTTTTTTCTTAAGAATGTTTGAAATATTTAAATTTTTATAAAATCTATCGAAAACACATTTAAGTTTTTATAAAGTTTGTATAAATATTTGAATTTTTATTATTAAATCAATCTTGTAGATTTTATAAAAGATAAGAATACTTTCTGATAGTTTTTTTCAATAAAAATTCTAAAATACAGAAAAATATCTAAAAATTCTAATGTTTATATTAAAAGAAATCGAGTATTTTATCTTATGTCACACACACACAAATAAAAGTTACTTAAAGTTTTGAAATGAATTTTGTCACATCATAAATTGCTAAATAATTTCACTCTCTTTGATTCAACAATTTGTGGATTCGAATCCCACCTTGGATAAGAGGTTTGTTATGGCTTAGAATCCACTTTAAGCTTAGGTTCATGCATAATTAATCCTCTTGTTCTATAAAAAGGACCGTTGAGTGAAAAACAGATCTCCAGTAAATTTGCAGAATTTTACTACACTTCGTAAAAAGCATTTGAAAGAGGTTTATGAAGCATTTAAACATACACCACACGTGCGTATTCCTGGAAAAAATCTTGTAGACAGCGGGCCATACTCGCGTATAGTAAAGGCGGTAAACTTCCAAGCATCTCCCCTGGCGTTATTTTCTGCTGGATCCCAAGTGACGTAGGCCTCGATGGCAATAAGACGGCTGATGCAGCTGCTAAATCCTCATCTGGTCTTCCATCAGTTCCTTTGTCTGAGACGTGAGGAGAAATGTTAAAATATTAATCTGTTCTCTTTGGTAAGAGTCATGGAACATGCCGGTCACTAATAAATTTTATGCTCTATTTCCATACATCACCTCATTAACAATTTTACCGATACGAAGTGTTGATGTAAGATTAACTCGCCTTCGTATCGCAAGCACACGTTTCACACATAGACATTTGTTTTTAAATGAATATTAAATCCTGGGTGTGAAATGTGTGATGAACCATTCACTTTATATCATATTTTAATTTCATGCTTATTTTTAACTACTATTGTTTACTTTTTTTTTTAACTGTGTTTGATTTAATAGAGGATTCACCCCATAGAAACCTATTGGCTTTTTTAAGGACAATAGGTTTTTCTACATTATATTTAATTACTCTTTTAAATTTAAAAATTATATATACTTTTGATATTTTTATTTTTATTTTAAAATAATATATACAGTGATTTTTGCGTTTTAAAATTTTAATGTTGCTTGGGTTTCTTGGGAAAAAATTAAATAAATAAAACTACAAAATCTTAGCCTTGGCGCAGCATTTTTGGACCTTTCGTCATAAAAGCCAACCAATGAAGCATCGCCCTTCCCTGACATTTATTTGTGCATGGAGGAACACTTCTGGACATATTTATTTTCTGCAGTTAGCATTGCACAGTGGGAGAGTTAATGAAACACTGTTAACATGGTTGTTTGTACTCAGATTGGATCGCTAAATCTAAGAAGTCAAAAAATTGTCCAAAGCTGCGTAACTGTTAGCTCGTGTTAAAATGATCCTGTATTATTTGTGAACTGAGTAACAATCGATTGCAATGATGAAATCCATTAAATTAAGTTAATTAAAATTTTAGAGTATGATAAATTTCTACCCTACCAAGCTCATTGAATATGTTATGTACTTAAATTCATGCAGTTAAACAATTATATTTTTATTTTTCAGGAAAGGAACTTGCCACCCCATCGCCAGCGAACTTATTACAAGAAGCGACACGTCAGGAACAGGAAAAAGAAACCTCCACCGGGTTGGCCGCTCTGTTCCAGGGGTTGCCTGGTCGTCCATCTGTGCGATCCCGATCCGCGCACTCTGAGGTCGGGTGACTTCTACTTCGTGGTGACACGAGTTGGAGTCTCCCTCAAGTGGAAAGTCGAACCCGGAGGACCCGTGTGCGAGCGATCTCTAGACGCCAGGGAATTCTCCGCGGAGATGGCCGCTCTGGTGGCCACCGACGGGGCCGAGGACGAAGAAGACCGACCGGAGAAAACGAGCCTCCTGGTCGCTCCGGAGGGAGGGATTAGCAGGATCTTGGTGGGCCAACTGCTTGAGGAACTCTTTGAAGGGAGCAGGAGAAGGAATCGCTTACGCTGCACGCGCGACAGCTGGGTGCAGACGGAGAAGGACCTCAACGGAAAGGTCACCTCTCCCCCTCCTGAGGAAGCAGTCGTACAGTCCCTTGCTCCACTGGCTAGTGAGGAAGAGTTTTGTTCAGGTAAGAAATGACGCGGGTGACACAAAAGTTTAAAACTTCTAAGTCCTATGAAACAAACGGAATGATTAGCATAAAAAAGTAAATCGTCCTTCCCGATTTAATTATTAGAACTAAGTTCTAATTATTTAGAACAACAGGTAGTTTTCATGTTTTTGAAAACTTTTACAGACGGAAAAAACCATAATTAAAAATACTTCTGTATTCTGGTAAAAATCATGAGTTTCTTTTTTTTTTTCCATCGCCTACGACACTCATACATTCAATTAAGAACTTCGCCTTGTTTGCTGTCACTCGAAGAAATGCGATGTGAAAGCATTAGCAAATGCATTGACACGTGAAATTGACGACGTCGTCTCAATATGATGTGACGTAGATAAGACGTAATTTGACCAATGAAAATTGTAATAAAGTAGTTTAATCGTAATCTCAACTTGAATACGAAAGAAACAACCACTTTTTTTTATGATTAATAAATCTGTAGTTATATAATGATAAATTTCTATGTTTGCAAGAAAAATCGCAAAGAAGTAGAATTTGCTTAAATAAACGACTAACAAAATCCGAATCAACCCTATCTTTCATCGATGATGTATTTTTATTTGTTTATTTGAGAAGAATCTTGTTCAAAATATGGCGGAAAAATGTGCATTAGCCGTTATCTCACTCTTTTTACGTTATAAGGTCGTCGCTACATTTGATCAAAGAAACGTGTTATCTGTCACCAAATCTGTGCAGAATCGTTTTACAGTACAACATAGTGAAACGATTCCTAGTACAGACATTAGTCAGTGCAGAGGGATCAGCCGAGATCGCCTAGCCTCCACGATCACCTGACCTGAAACTAGCTGATTTCTGGGAGTGGTGTTATTTGAAATCCTTTATCTCCTTTAATATTGGCTGAACGCAAACATTCCGAACTGTTGCACGCTCGTACAGTGGTTGTTGTGAGTCACCTTAGTAACCGTAGGTTGGGCTGGTGGTCATGTTAACCACTTGTTATTGCAGAATAAATGAATGGAATGTGCTGGTATCCTCTTCATTGTACTTCAGGTAGATTGGTTTGCGATGCGTCTGAGCGCTCAATATGCCTGTCGTCACGTGCAATGTTGCTTCGATGCGATCGATCTTGTCGGCCGCCCTTTTCCTCCTGCATCCGCCGACTACAGACCCGCATCACAGTTACTTGGAAATAATTATTCCAAAACTTGCTTGTAAAACGCTCGAATCTTCTACGAGGCGTTGTCAAACAATTTACACACACACACACACACACACACAAAAAGCGCACGAGAAAACAATGTCGTTTTTTATATTGGCTATCTCTTCTCCCTGTATATAAAGTGAAGTCATTATTTTATTTCTTTATTTATTTTTGAACTTACGCCAGGGAACCCAACTAACCAATTTCCCTTTATTTAGCGCTTGCAGGTGGCAGGCACCACAGGCGGCCGTTATGTGCATCTTTTATATATATATATATGGCGACCAAGACACTTGAATCATTACCCCAGTTCGCGAGTCTCTTTTCTTTGTGTCTCACAACACACTTTAAAAACCAGTGGCAATCATTAAGAAGATCTCGATCGTCCGATGGACCACCCAGTTATTTTAGTGTGATCGTCAGTGTCGATTTTTATGATCCCATACCTAAGAATACGTTTGTTTAGCCCCTGACCCTCATTGAAGGTGACCGCGAGATAAGTAAAATATTAAAAGAGTAGCGCGTGACTCAGAAAAGTCTGGGCATCTATTTTAGACTGTTCGTCCTGATCGAACGTGCCCTCATATTCAAAAAGTGGCCCTAGAACCGTAAACAGACAGAGCTGAATAAGAATGATTTACTGTTTGATTTTCCCGTTCAATAAAAATTGAGCGCTTTTGTGATTGAATAATTTACAATTAATACACTCACTTCCAAAAGCTAAGCACACAGTGGAAAATGCTAATTTCCTGAAGCCAATCAGAATTGAAGAGGATGCAAATCGCTGCAGAGGTAGATGGAAGTATGCAAATATGTTAGGTAACAGCCAATCGCGCTTTCATGTCAAGAAATATGTAAAAAGGGCAGTCTTATAAGATACCAGCTTTATAAAGGGTTAAAGAAGTTGATTGTAATTGCTGATAGAGAAGGCGGTTTAAAACATTCGTACAATTTGTTTTCAAGACATACGTGTTTCTATGATTTCCAGAAGCCGAATGGAAGATTCTGAGCACTTGCGTGATGCATTGAAGCAGGAGAGTCGATCTCAGATGTTGCTTTTTTCTTCGACATTCATCATTCTGTTATTTTACGTTTACGAAACAATTCCAAACTACACAGACAGTTGTCCGAAGTCCCATAGCCGGTTGCCCAAAGGTTCCAAACTCCGCGGGAGATCGATATATAGCAATTTTAGCCAAACGGAATCTCAGATACTTCCCCACGCGTGACACATATGGTTACAGCGTCCATTGGTAAGGTTATATCTGTAGCTACTGTACGCCGAAGATTACATATAAGTGGACTGTATGCCCAGGTACCTCGAGTTTGTGTTTGTCTATCTGTCCGATCAAGAGGGACATGATTAAAGTTGTGCCGGGAACATGTCGATCGGACTGTGACTGACTGGGACAATGTCATGTTTACTGATGAGTCAAGATTTGCTCTGGAGCCAGATGACAAGTGTATAAGGATATGGCGTGAACAAGGAACACACAATCAGCCCCAAAACATCACCGAACACCACGCTTTCCAAGTGGAAACATTATGGTGTGGGTCGAGATTTCATTAGGATACTACACCGACCTGCACATCTTTAAACGGGGCTCTGTGACGGCTGTCTGGCATCGAGTGGAAGTCTTAGAACCCATTGTGAGATTGTACGCTGCAGCAGTTGACCCTACTTTTGTTTTAATGGACGATAATGCAGGCTCCCATAGAGCTGACATCGTCGATGACTACGTGGAGAGTGAAGGGATTGCGCGTATGGTTTGGACAGCATATTTACCTGACCTTAATCCCATTGAAAATCTTTGGGATGCTCTCAGCCATGCTGTATCTTCACGTTTCCCACCTCCAGCCACTCTCATTGAGCTGGAAACTCTTCTACAGGAAGAATGGTTATCGCTTAGTTCTGCGGTGGTTGACCACCTCATTGAAAGCATGGTCACAAGGAGTAAACTTTGTATACAGATGTGAAAGGGGATCACATACCCTATTAATGTCCTTTTTTTCATTTTATGCTGTTTATTTTCACTTTATACATTATTCTGCTTAAATCTCCAGTATGTCATTATCTGATAACTTACAACAATTTAATGTTGTTTTCAGTTCTGTATATAATTGATTTTATTTTATGCATAAATATATATGCTATTTTCCTGCCGGATTTTGTGTCAATTAAAGCAGCATTTGTTGATTTTTTTTTTATTTTACATTTTTCTGGTAAATTTTTGTCAGGGAATGATATTTCTCAAAATAAATTGTTGGAGAATTTAAAATGTATGCTTCTTAAAAGTGGTGGGTCCTATATTGATAACTGTGCAATATTTATTAAAAAAATTGTTAATATTTTTTAAATATTCCACAGAAATGGAAATTTTTTAATAGCTATGCTTCCATTCCCTCTGCATTTTATTGTTTTGCATTTGAATGCAGTCATTATTAATTTAAACAAAAGAAATATTGATGTAATTTTCCTTCTCCAGACTCAGAACTGAAGGTGAAGCCCCGTGATGGACTGTCCAGCAGCGAACCCGTGCGCGAGGCAGGGAGAAGCATGGAAGTGAGGCAGGTGACAGCCGCCATCGACCTGGATAAAGAAGCTCTGTATTCGCAGGCGGCTGCTATGCCTGGTAAAATAAACTTTGTATCTAATTTTTCACTCATGTTATTATTTTACATTTTTCATATTTTTTGCTAATATGAAATCATATTGTATCTACTTTGTTTTATTGGGCTGATGTTTTGTTATTATGAATTTAAACCCTTTAATATTAATGAATTTTTAGTAAAATGCATGATTTTTTTTTTTTTTACTTTAATGTAAAATTAAGAGTTTATATATGCTGGATACCAGGGCTTGATTATCACAATCTTGGATCATGGACTGATAAAAAATACCTTGACATTGAGTGATCAACAGCTTATAGGCCTAAGGCTGTAGTAATTTTTTTAAGTCTTCTGTGTAACTCAGTAGGAATTTTTAAATATAGTGTACTTTAATATGCCATTAGCCAGGAAATCCTGTAGATTTCCAAGCACCCACCTTGACGTTCAATTCTCATTGTTCAACAGTGAGTATTCAGCATTAAACATAGGACCTTTCTGTTTAAAAACTGTTGCTCTACTTCAAAGGTCTCAAATAAAAGCACTGTAATTTTCAAAATAAACGCCACACAGTAATGTTATTATTACTTTACTAAAGGAAAATGACATGAAAAAATAAAATAAAAAAGTATTTGTAGACGCTTTAGATTGCCAGAAGCATTGTTATGAGTTTCAAATGTTTATTCTGGACTCATCTTATGACAAATCTTGCATCGATAGAAATCTCACTCTTTTCAAACTTTAACTTCTTCAAGCAGACGACATGACACTTCTCCCACAAATAGCAGCATTTAATCCCTTATTTTATTCGACATTTATTTAAGAAAAATTTAATACTGCATGCTAATATAAACAATAAAAACGGCTGAAAAGTGCCAAAAATTTCTTCTAAATCATTTAAATTTGTTTCATAAAAATGTGAAAAGTTATCTTTAAGAGAAAGTTTTATAAGTGGTCATCATTTATGATTGATAATATTTGTAAAGAAAAAAGTAAAAAATATGTGAATGCTTCTGGTTGAGTAATTTATAATTAATATATTTTTCAAATTAAAATTGTTTAAGATTTCGAAATATATGCTTCTTAAAATTGGAGGGTCTTAGATTGATAACTTTGTTGCTTTGCTGATAAGCATATCCTGGGGTAATTTATTATAACAAAAGCATATTCATCAGAGTAAAAGGTTTATAGTTGAATTTCCTCTCATAGAATATTGAGCTGGATGTTTTATTTCTATCTACTGTGTGTGTGCTTGAGAATTTTCCAGATTTGTTCTTTCACAGTATGTGAAATTCTATGTAAACTTTTCTCCATAGGATAATACTTTTTTGGGGTATCCAAAATAACCAATATTGCTGTTATAAAGTAGTATTGGTTTTCTAGAACAAATTAATTTTAAGATCTAGTAAGCTTCTTATTTTTATTCTAGTATAAAGTGGGTTCACCTTACATTATTTTCAGTTGTTGGATTAACATTTTATCAACAAAATTGATATATAAATATTTTTTATTTATAACTGGTTAAACAATAAGGATTTGTTTCTATAAGTGAAGTTTTTCTTAAAAAATTTCAGTATAGCCAAGTATTATTTTTGCCGAGCTGGCAGCCGAATGGTTGGCGCTCTTGCCTTCGGTTCAACAATTCGTGGGTTCGAATCCCATTTTGGGCATGGTTGTTTGTAGTGGTTCGGAATCCACTTTAAACTGTAGGTCCCGATCTAATTAGCCTTCGTGTGCAAAAAACGACAGTTGCTTGACGAACCAACCAAGAAACCAAGTATTATTTTCAGTAATACGTGGTTATATTGAAATTTCAAAATGTGCCGTATAATCAATAAAAAAAATTGATTCATTAAATTAAGGTTAAAAAAGTTCTTTTCTGATAAAATATTTTTGTAAATTAAATTTTTAAGAAACTTACTGTCTATTAATTCTGTTATTTCTCTGCAATTTTGTAGCTTCTACATTTTTTGTCTTAATGAAGCTGCTGTATCTCTTAATATATATACCTCTATATATACTCCCTCTGTTATATATACTTCTAAAATTTATCAGACTTCACTCATTCATCATGTTAATTGTCTGTATTTTACTGTTAGAAAAAGGATTTTACTTTTTGCCAACATTGAATCAGTTTATATATTTTAATTACTACATAAGATGTTAAAAGTTCATAAAATTATATTTTAATTTTATATATTTTATTTATTACAGGTTGTAGAGATAATTGCTCGAGAAGTATTGTGTACATATCGTTGACAAAATTACAGGAACAAAACTTAAATCCTGTGCAATTAGCAGAAATATTATTATACTTCCAAAGCATCCCTAAGTAAGTCTATGGCTTAGGCCACAATGTTCTGTTAAACACAGAATAAGACAGGCATACACTAATCTTATTTCTTGAAACTGTGCTTTTCTTTAAAATGTTTATTTTAAATTATTGAAAATTAAAGAAAGTTTGTTCTGCTTTGAAAATTATGCAGTTTTATTTTAAAATAGCTTTGTTTTATTTATTTTTATTTTGATCTATATTATAACGTCTGTTGATTCGTTGCTTCATTATGGGGAAAAAAAAAACTAAAAAAAATCATCTTTAGTTTTTTTTCTATAATGAATTTATTACCTAAAAGGTTTATATAAGTATTATCAGTACTTTTAAATTAACTGGAAACAAGCATTGCCAAATATGGTATGTGTACCTTATGTGTATTTGCAGAGCTTAATTTCAGAACTAATGAAATCTGATGACATTTACAATATTATAGCACACATTTATTATTTATATGCTTAATAAATCACTTACTGCCATCAATAATTATGCTATACACTTTTAAATATCTAAAAATTACCAGGTTGTGTATATATGGCAGAATGTGTGAAATATTTTTTTGTCTGATGTTTTGATTTTGAGAAAAATTTACTTTCTATACATAACAATTTAAGAATTGAATGACTCGTTGTAAAATGTAGCTGCTGAAGAAACATTTAGATGATCTTTAAAATAAATTTTAAACTATCTACTCATAAAATATCATTGAAACAAAAATTCTTAGGACATCTGAAATAGAAGAAATAGATGTTGCATTTTATAAAATTTTGCAACTTTTTCAACATTAATTAAATATTAACATTTAAAAATATCTAGTGAACTTTATAAAGCATATTAAAATTAATTTTCAATGAGGAAATATATATATATATAATATTAAGTGCAATGTAAAAGTTGAAAATGTAGTTTTGTGATCATATTACATTCTTAATGATACTTTACTTTTACACCTCTGAAATGTGAATCTCTATGAATGAAACGTGTGTATAAAGCGATCCGCTGTATCATTTTTAATGCCTTTTTTAATCACTTAAAAGTCTTAATATAATCAAGCAAGGCTACACTGGTATAACAGATAGTTTTTTCTGTGTTCATATATTGTTCTGTCTGTGTTCATATATATCTTCTTTATTCATATATTGTTTCAGAACAAGATTATTTAATTCTTTTAATTTTTCCTTTCAGACGGGAGACTATGTGCTTGGGTTTTCTTGCAATTGTTGATGGACGTGATGCCCCAACACCAGCCTGGTGCAGTCTGCATCAAGCACTCGCTCTTGTTGAGGTAATTTTATAAATAATGTAGTTTTTTAACAATTTGAATTCTTATTTTTAGAAGCATCTACATGCTATGAACCTTAGATACTTAAATATTTCTTTCTGCCCTGTTTACTCTATTATAGGAATCAGTTCCAGGCACCATCAGTTTAGTGCTAGCTTTACATCAGCAAAGCCATAAATCAGAGTTATTGTCTTCCCGATTTCCTATTTTTCATGTTAAAGTAAGTCTTTAATCCAAAATATATTCTAAAATGTGTTAAATGTATTTGTGATAGCATGAAGATTTGTAAGTACATGTATGTTGATTTTATGAGTATTTTCTTACTGCAAGAATAATAAAATAGTTTGTGAATCTTTTAATGTGTTTTTTATTTCAACAATTTCTTATAAATAACATTTAATTGATTTTTGTTTGAGTAACTAAGCATGGATTAAAGTTTTGCATTTAAAACTAATGATAAAAAATTGTTTCATGTTTAGTTATAAAAAGAAAATTCATATGCTTGCAAGATATCTTTATATGTATTTTTAAGCATAGTAATTCATATTATCTTTTTAACGAAATAATGAATTTTGAACTGTGACATGGACATGAATATGTCCCTTAAATGATTAAAAAAAAAATCTTATTTATTTAGTTTGAATCCATTGTCAATGAAAATCAGTTATTGAAATATGTCATGAAGGACCAGCTTCTGGAGGAGTTTGGAGGAACGTTTCAATACAACCACGGGGATTGGATATGCTTCCATGAGGTAATTCCGATAATCATCATTTTTAAAAACAATTTATTTATTTTTATGGTAACAATTTATTTATTTATCATTGCAAATAGAGATTGAAAATAATTATGTTGAGATGAGAATCCTATTAAAATACTACTATGAACACAACTATTTATAACAGATTTAGTTCAGCTCTTAGATTCGATGAATAAAGGTAGTTTCTAGTCTTTATTCAATTCTCATTATCCTTACTGAATTCAGGAAGTTTGCAGACTTTTTGACAGGTGAGCTCAAAGTAACTACAATAACAAATATAATTAATTACAAATCCTGATTTTGTAGTTAAATGATTTTTACTTTGGCTTTGACTACTATAATTTTTTAAACTGGAGACAACCATCTTAAGTAGTGATGTTTGTTCAGAATCCAGAAAGGTTTCAAATATATGTCGCCTGGTACTGATTTATATACTGTTCAAATAGTTTATATAGTTCACATAGTAAAAGTCCTTTTTAGTTCAGCTTGGTAAAAATTGCTTATTAATCATGCTATTATGATTCTTTTGACATTTTGTCTTGTGCTTTTCAGTTTCTTGATCCTTTTATTGTGAGCTGCCACCAGATGGGTTGCCAGTTGGTGAAACTTATCCAGGATCTGAGGGAGGGCCAGCTGCCAACTGCCCTCACAAGCACTTTGATTGAACAGCAGAGAAAGCAGATCATGGAAGTCCTGGAAAATGAGCAGTTGAGGTACTTGGAAGAGGAAGGGGCCAAGTTTCTGAAACAGCTGGAAGAGTATCGAGAAAAATTTACCAACAATCCAGATTATGAGTGAGATGATCATTTATATTATTTATAGTACCACGATTTTAACTATTATCTTATTGCTCATCATTACTTAACTATGCTATTATGCTTTTTCTTGAAGATAGTAATCCTTAAATTATGCTCATCTTGCTTAATTTAAGTAATAAGTTAACTATTTTAAACGTTAATTCATTTTATTTTATTTGCTTACATTATTTTATGCTTATTTTCATAATTTTTTAAAAATTATTATCCATGCTTTATTTTGCAGCATATTTGTTTGCAAAAAAAAAAAAAAAAAAAAAAAACTTATAATTTTCTGTAATATTGGTTTGAATGCACCTTTAACTTATAAAAATTTTAACAATTTAATATGATAAATAGGAATATATTTATGAATAAGTATTATTTTTCAATAATACAGTCAGAAAATAATTAACTTTTAAAACTTTTAGTCAATCAAGCTTTCAGCAGATTCATGCATTCTGGCCTATAGTTAAAAAATTTTTAGGTTCAATTCCTACTTCTGTTATGGATATTTGTAGTGGTTTAGAATGCAATTATAGCTTTGTAATTATTCCTGATAGGGAAGAAATGATGTAGGTCAGTAAAGAAATAACTTACACAATTATTATTGATTAAATTATTTATTAATAACTAGTACTTTGTTTCGACAATATTTTAATGTCTATTAAAAATGCTAAGTAGTTAAAAATACAGACACATTATTTCGAAAAGGTGTTTTTGAATCCAGTATTATAAAACTACAATTTAACATGTATGTCATGTCTTTTGAGCAATTCTATATGAATGAATTCATAATTGAATTATTCATTAAGTTCTTAAAATTTGTTGGGATAATAATCGAATTTTAAAACAACTCTTATTAATTTATTGCATTGTAAATAACTGTAATCAAGTAGGAAGAAAATACAAACCATTTAGTAGGGATCTCAAAATAAAATAAAAATCAAATATTTCTAATTAAATATGGTATAAAAATTTGAAGGATAAAGATTTATGTAATTAATTATAAAAAGACTTGGTTTATGAGCTTTCAGTCAAATCAGCTCAAGAATATATTAAAAGTACAACTTGACTAATTTAGAGCTTAAAATCAAGCCTGAGTGTATAGTAGATTGTTGGATTATAATGCAATACTCAATACTTCCATAATTGTTTTAACAAATAATGAAAAATATTACCTCTTTATAGGGAAGCTGTAGAGAAAAGCAAGTTGTTATATAAACAACTGAAGAAAGTTGTACAAAGATTAGAAAAATTGGCCAATAAGAGATTGAACAAACTGCAGGAGTGTATGATGATGAAAATGTTTGAAGAAGAGTCTAGTCAGGTGTGTTTTATTGCTCAGTACCTATAATTTTTCTATTAATTTTTTCAATGCATTTTTATTAGGTTATGAATATTTTTCTATTATCTATGTAAATATATTTTAGATACTCTGTTTAAAACAAGTTAAGATGAAAAATGTTATTTTGAAGATTACTAGGTTACTAATCAATATGTTATTAATATTGTTATGAGATTAAAAACTAAGTGTGCAAAAAAGTTTGCTTATAAAAATATGTATCAAATTGCAAATCAGTTTTCCATTAACTAAACCTTTTTTATGAGCTTTCATAGTTAGAAAATAGTTATCTTGTCAGAGGTTCATTTAATTGAAAAGGTTCTTATTATTCTAATATATTTTAAATTTATTATTGGATTTATCACATTGAATGAAATATTTTATTCGATTGAATTTAAATAAAAGCCTTATTTCGATTGAATTTAATTTGAAAACAAAATAGGGTTCTTCATTTATAATTTATTTTGATTAGGTTTTGTCATGGTTGCATCGTAAAGGCGAAGAAACTCTCAAGAAACATAAAACTTTGGCTGAAAGTTTGAATGCTATTAGAGAGCAAGAAAATGAATTTGAAAAATTCTATTTTTTAGCTATGGTAAATATAAATCTTATTTGTTTTTTATATAAAATAATGGCTAACAATTGTTATGTAAATTACAAATTAATTAAATGTACACTAAATTATAAACAATTGAAATAATTAATAGTTTTAATAGTGTGCTAGTTTAGACACATTTTGACCAGCAACCATGAATAAATTTTTTGTCTTTTATACCAGGCTCCTAAAATATTAATAAAAACTATAATTTTAAATATGTATAAATAACATTAAGTTATATTTTTTAAATTAATATTATTAATTATTAAATTTTTAAGAAGGTATTTATGAATGTAGCTTGATTAAAAGACTGCATAAAAATAGTGATGATTTATTAAAACTGTTCTGTAACAAAATTTTCCTACAAAAATTGAAATCTGTATTTTATTTATTGTAATTTTTACTGTTTTTTTAAATTCAAAAGACAATGACTGCACCATCATTTTTCATAACACTCACAGACTTTTCCTCTCCTTATTTAATTCTAAATTTCTGTCTTTAAAAGAAAATTTTGATGTACCAATAGTAATGTAAGATTCCCAATAATATGAAAATTCATGTAAATGCACAAATAATACAAATAAAAAAATACAAATTTATTTACATGAATACAAATAAATAAATTCATGAAAATAAAATTACACAAAAGAATAATTGCCATTTCATAAAAGGTAATTTGGATAAAAATAAAAAAGTAAAATTAGAAAAATATTTCATTTAAAAAAATCTATATGATATATGATAAATGTCTATAATGATAAATGATATGATAAAAATCTATATGATATATGATAAAATCTATATGATTGTAGAATATATTATTTTTGTACACTCAAAATCAATAAGTTTTGTCAAGTTATTTTTATTTTATTAACACAATTATGATAATTATCTTTACTTAAGATAAATTTGGAATAATGTTATAAGCATAAATATAAAAAAACAATTGTTTTGTAAAAGATAACTATTAATAAATGTAAACTAAAATAAATTAAGAAGAAAATAAAATGAACTGGGAAAATTTCCTTGATGTAATAAAAAAATTAATCTTATATAATGGAAATAAGATTATGTAGATTATTATTATTATTATTTTGAACAATCTACTTTTAAAATTTGCTAAGAATATAAATTTATGAAAGAACTGATTAAGAAAATGAAAAGAATACATAAATATTATTTTAATTTTTAGTTTTTTAGTATTGTATTTTAATTTTACTCTTTGTGTTATCTTAGTTCTAATAATTATTTCATATGCTAATACTTTAAATTCTTTGTACATCATTTCAAAATTTCATAGAATCAATGTGTTTTATTAATGCATTAAAATTTAAGTGTTTTAGTATGTATTACATTATTTCTGAGTTGTTTTAAATTTAAAATGTTTTCATTAGCGTCAAATTGAGCGGGGCAATGATTTGTTGGAAGAAATTCCAAAAGTGAAGTCAGCAGAGAAAGAAAATGGTATAAGCATCAATCTCAAACGACAGTTAGATGACTTTACAGAAAGATTAGAAGATGCAAGAGAAAAATTAGAGGATACAAGCCATTGTTATCTATTGTTAGACAAAGTAAATCTAAATTATCTTTTTATTAGTAATTTTATTTTATAATGACTTTTTGGATTCCCTTTGTACAAAATGGATGTACTAATATTTTTTACCATTTGGTTAAATGTTGGATTGAATTGCATTTGTATTAGAAATCTAAATATTCTTTCATTAAAGTTCATTAATATGAAAATTATGAAATTATTATCATTTTAATAATTTTTATTATTATCATTTTAATTATGAAAACATAATATAATTTGTTTTTTAAATGCAAATACTGCTAGATTCTAATGAAATGTCTACCACATCAAATCCTGTATATTGATGATTCAGTGTGGTAGATATCAAATCATGCAGTATGTATGGTTATATGGTAGACATTTTAACATATATTTTTAAAAAGCAAAATGTATATTTTTTATTTTCTAAACATATATGTTAAAATTGATTTATTGACTGTGTTTATGTTTTAAAAACAAGTTTATATAAAAGTTTTGTTTGATTTGTTAAAATAAATAAGTTTTGTATATTTGGTTTTAGTTTTATAAGTGCTTATTAAAATTATTTTTTAAATGTGTTTTTTGCAATTCATTCTGTGTTTGATTAAAAACAAAGTGCATGTAATAATTTCAGACTTACGAATGGTCGTTGGAGACCATGCGATTTGTTTCCCACATGAAAGTGGATTCAACCACTTCCGCCAACGCTCTCTCGCTTATCATGAAGAGGCTGGATTCGTATCTTCAGGAGCATCCTTACTTGGAGGATGGAGTCTTTGAGGAGATGATTCAGTTGGCCAACAAGCTCAACAATCAGTCTCTCCTGGAGCAGTGTCAGGTAAGCTATAATTTGGCTTCTGCTGGTACTAGTTCAAAATAGAATCCTCATTTGATTGCAGTTTTAAATTTCTGTGTGTTTTATATAGATCTTAATCCTTTTACAATGCCTACAGAATGGGAAACCCCAATGTGAATAATGTATGTACAATGTTCAAAAAAAAAAAAAAAACTCATTAAAAATAGTTTTTTAAGGTTGAAACATTTTAATTTTCCAATTATTAAAAGGTATTTTCGTACTAATCATGATTTCTAACAAAACATTTTCAAGTTAAAAAACATTCTTCTTTTTTTGGAATACTCCCTAGTTGTCCATAGTGCATGCTAGATGTGAAAACATACACATTTCTGTTTGAAAAGGTTTTAAGTAAATAGAAAATCTCCATATATCTTGAATTATAGCATTTAGATTTTGTTAATATTTTAGGTACAAAACTAAATTATTAATTCACATGTGTAATTCTTGTATATAAAATCAAAGTTTCATTAACATGACTATTTTCTTCACTGCATTATATGAGTATATATTTACTATTCTGCATATTTTGAATGCAATTTTTAAAATTTTTTAACAAATTATTACTAGAAAATATACCGAAAGTTTTACAATTTAATTTCCAGGAAAATATATAAAACATAATCTCTTTTTTTTTTTAATGGATATATTTTATAAAGCTTATAAAACAAGCACTTGATCCGCTAATAATTCTTTTTGATACCAATAATATGCAGACTCCAGTTCAATTCTTACACTTACCAAAATCCTTCAAGATGATCCTAGTCGATTTATTGTGATAACTTGTGAAAAGCTATCTGGGGTACCATGATCTTCATAATATTTCTAACTATTCAATTTTTTTGCATATATATAAAAAATATGCATTTTATATTTATATATAAAATTTATTGGAAATTCTTCTATAGTGACTTTTGCAATTGTATGATTAGCGAAGTTCACTTGTAAAGAAACTAAATTTACTCTTCCAAAATTTATATTACATAAATTGTATAATTAGATAATGTCTAGAATGTAAAAATTTACCAACAGAAACTAAAATTGTTATGTATTTATTGTTACTGTTTTTGTTTTTAATCTTACAATTGTGAGATATTAACTAAAATTGTTTTATGATGTTATTGCATACTTTTTCTTATGATATGGTTTTGGCTAATCATGCGACATAGTGGTCTGAAATTTAAATGTATCGTTGCATTCATTTCAGATTGCCAAATCAAAGTATGAAGAAACTGTTGAACTCATTCAAGCTCGCCAACAAACCCTTCTCAGAGCCAAGGAACGGATGGCTTATGAGGAGAGGCCAAGCATTAGCGAAAGCCTGGACAACCTCAAGATAAAACCCTGTCTCTGGAACCCCCTGCTGCCCACCTCCCCGTACAGAACTGCATCTCAGTCCTTCCTCAATGGCTTCAGTTCATCCGTCCATGGCTCACAGAACTTGAGACGAGAATCCGTAGGCTCATACACATCCTTCCCCAGCAGCTATTACCCCTCTCCCTCTTTCCGGGAGCGCTTGATGAGCCTGTCCCAGAAGAAGAGCCGGACAGACTATTTGGCCAAGCGGAACTCCCTCACAGATGAGATTGTACTGGGCAGGGTTAACACTTCTGATTCAGAGTCTGTTTCATCCAGAGACTGTCGACCGAGGAAGTCGTACCCCTTCTCCAGTGATAGCCTGACAAATCTCAATCTCCACAGCAGCAAGAGTCAGCTGTCTCATGGAGAGAGTGATCGCAATTGGAAGCTGTGCGAAGACGAGTTGAAGAGGTATGCTGACGAAGTGAGGGAGCAGAATGAAGCACTGGAGCAGCAGAGGCTGGCTGGAAGTTCCGAAACACCCAGCTTTCGAAATAGGTGAGTGGGTGTACTTGTAACTTGCATGATATTTTACACATCTATTCTGTTTCCATTGAGGTCTACAATTTTTGTGTGTGTTTTGAGGTTTTGTTTTAGATAAACAACCATGTTAGCTGTAAATCTTTTACATTCAAAATATTTTGAGAAAGAAATATGTATTTTTTAAGTACCTAGTTCAGTAATTTATTAATTTTTTTCTAATGTCTTGTTATTTTGAGATTCTTATGCTTTGGCACAGCAAAGGGTGGAATTGATCATATAATGCAGCACACAGTGTATATGATATCCTCATCCCAAAGTCCACTGGATCTGATTTATTAAAACGTCGCTCTCATTATTTTATAGTACTAAGCTGGAATCTCAACTTCACCCAAGTGTTGTTGGAGTTTCAACTTTACCAAAGTGTTGTTGTAATCTCAACTTAACAAAAGCCCTGGGATACATTGACTGTCATGGAGGCAATAAAATCTCGAAGTGGAATTACATTTCTGAGGATGGTAGTTCAGTTGTTGCAGGGTCTTCTGTACTTGATCCCTGCTTCTAAATGAGGGATACTTCCTTCTGGTTGCTTCCATTTAACTGATACAAGCCAACTCAAGGCTACGTACTGGGCAGTATGCTGGAGCAACAAACATCTATGGCAGTATCTATTGTGAAGAAAGCAACATTATAATCTCAAAGGAGGTTGAATTTGGACAATTTAAAAACAGAAGAAATCCTCAGATTTGATCTGGTAACCATAGAGGTATCTTTACAGATAAAAGACAATGTGATAACGACTTCTTTTACCTCAATTAAGAAACACGAAGAATCTTTGGTTAGGCTATGCTTACCATATCACCAAGGCCACATATTTTATTATATAATGTGCATAATATATCCTGAATGAAATGGGATTTAATTTCACTTATGTAATTAAATAAAATTATGTAAGCATCATTTTTTGATTATTATTGCTAATTTTTCTTTACTTATAAAATCATACAAAGTTGAAAAGAATTAAGAGTAAAAAATATTAAAGGCATAAAAGTTATCAAACACTGCTTCACTTCAAATAAACAATTCTACTAGACAAACAAAAGGGTTCTTGCTGTTTTAATAATCCAAAAGAACATGGCCTACAAAATATATCCTATTGTTAGTCCTGGAAGTAAACACCAGTTGCATCCTGCTTCTGTTAATGTGTCTCCAGTTGTGCAATCCCCTTGTGGAAAAAACTCAGCAGAGATTTTGGATTCAAAGAAGTCTGTGAGTGCTTGGTGCAAGTGTTCTTGATTGGTGAATGATTTTCCACGAAGAGATTGTCCATTGAATTGAAGAGGTGGTAATATGATAGTTCAAGGCCAGGTGATGGCACAAAGTCTCTCAACTAAATCCTGTATGGTATTCCTGTCAACCGCACGACATGTGACTTCCCGTTATCAACCAAGAACGTTATCCCGTTATCAACGAATTCTTGTGGTTAAGCAGTGCTGGTTCCCTCTGTTCTACATGTTCCAATTGTTGTGAGTACATATCCGCATGACCATTTGGCCCTTTGATAGCAGCACATATGACTTTCCTTGATTGACTAATCCATGAGAAACAAAGCATAACCTTGTGCGGGTGCATAAGTGATCTTGCACTGCGCGTGACAGCATCCTAGGGTGACACAAAATATTTTGAATGCTTGGTAGTGTCATTCTGAATCTACTTTACGTCACTGGTCAGCGCTACGGTGTCAAGAGAACAATGATAAACCGGCTGCCTTTCGTTGTTACTTACGGAGAGCGTTTGAGGAACTCACTCAGATGACTTAGGATCACCTAATGTATGTCACACTTTCTGCAATATGTCTTTAATTCTATATTTTGCGACTTCTTTTGATGGAGATAAAAACAATGTTAAATATTATTCTCTCAAGTTCAGATGTTGCAAATATTCTGGATAAAATGTGTTTTTAATCTGCTGCATATTTTACTGCAGGACAACAGAGTAAATGTTGAACGAAGTATGATTCAATTTAGTCATGTACCTTTTTGATTGCTTTTTTCCTCAATCAGTAAATGTCCATTACTCCAACAACTACATTGAGGAGAAACCAGATACATAACAATAATCCATATAATACAGAAAAAATAGAAAACATTTACTAAACAAAAACAAAAATTGCATGTAATAATTAGATTTTTTATTATTTAAATGTAATTTGTAAATTACTTGTCAAAAGAGAAAGCTAAAAATTTTCCTGTCTGTAATATTTTACATTCTATACAAGTCCTGTTCAAATGAACTCTTGTGTATATAAAAAGAGCCGAAGCAAACATTCCTGTACATCGTGAGGCCATTATCTGGATTGAATCTGCTGTTGTTTTTAAAGCTTTTCAGTTGGTATGGAGAGAAGAATGCAGACTCAGATATTGACTAACTGTGGTTCAAAAATGACAAAGTGATTAGCTGCATCAAGAGGCTTCTATCGTCAGAAATTTATCATAATAGGATCGTTTTCAGTTGCTTCAATCAATCAAAAGTCAATCTTCTCCAGAGAACTTACATATTTGGAGTTATTCTCAAGGCAAAAGCCCCCAAAATAAAGAAAAATGGTTAATACTTACTACTCATAACTGGTATAAAGGCAAAAAAGCAGGACTTTTTAGCCATTGCTGAACAATGAGAAGTGAATGTTGTATTTCTGCATGCATGCTTGTCATGGTGGGTGCTTGGGAGTTTTCCAGGTTTCCTCCCTTGTGACTCATGAATATAGCCCACTATCTTTGAAAATTCCTCTCGAAGGCAACTCGCATGGCACATGCTAAAGTGCCTTTGCTTGTTAGGTTGTCTGCTACATGGTGTCAAAAAATTCACTGCTTATTTTAATTTAAAAATTAAGAAAGGATATTTATATATATATATATATACTGTATCCTGTTTTATATACACCTAATAAACGACTATCGTTCTGAAAGGATCTATGCAAGAGTTGCATAGTGTATCATTATACCCTATGTATGTGGTGTAGAGGTTTAGAGAGAGAATGTGACAACTCAGGCGTTGACCTCATTACACCACAGTTCAAAAGTACGCGGCGGCTATTCTTGTTTAGCATCCTTGGTCTGCATAAATATACTGACCCAAATGCATTGTAATAACGGAATCTATTTTTTCATGTTATATGTTAAAAAGAAACTGGAATTATTCAAAGTTCTTTTTATAAAAAACTTTATAAAAGTTGAATTTATTCAGCTATATTTCTCTTATAATTTGTTTTGTTTATTAATTTTAATATACTTGCAGAAGAAATTAGAATGACAGAAAGCCGGTATCTTCGGTTATCTTCTTACAGAATCTTCGGTTTCGCGTGCCAACAATATGCAAAATACCCAAACTATTCCATGATACAAGAAGCGCGATTGGTTGTCATTGTTACCCCTAATCTTTATTTTTGCAGTTTATAGGTTCAATCCCCTCAATGGCTATGAACGTTATAGTAATTTAGGAAGACATGCATGCAAACGCTATGTAAATTGAAATATCCACATCAGAAGTTAGCTTCATTAATTTCATTTTCCTTCTTAAATCGATATTAAAAAATGAAACTTGCCTCTGATAAATTCCTTAAAAATAGAAAACAAATGAAAATATTTTTCCATTTTCTTTCAATGACATTAAAAATTGATATTTTTGGGTAATTTTTTAAAAAAAATTTAAATCAGAATTCAAATTTATAAAATTACGTTAGCGAATTCCAAACCAATTAGATTACTGAATTCATTTTAGCTGCATTCAACATTAAAATCATTATATTTGTCCTATAAGTGTAGATACGCCTATACACTAAAATATACACTACTGGCCATTAAAATTGCTACACCAGGAAGAAATGCAGATAACAAAATGATGTTTATTGGATAAATATATTATACTAGAAATAACAAGTGATTAAATTTTCAAAAAATTTGGCTGGATAGATCCTGAGAAATCAGTACCCACAACAACCCCCTCTGGCAGTAATAACAGTAGTTATACGCCTGGGCATTGAGTCAAACAGAGATTGGATTGCATGTACAGGTACAGATGCCCATGCAACTTCAACGCGATGCCACAGTTCATCAACCGTAGTGACTGGCGTTTGGTGACGAGCCAGTCGATCGGCAACCATTGACCAGACATTTTCTATTGGTGAAAGATCTGGAGAACGTGCTGGCCAGGGCAACAGCCGAACATGTTCCGTATCAAGGAAGGTCCATACAATACCGGCAACATGCGGTCGGGCATTATTCTGCTAAAACGTAGGGTTTTGCAGGGCTCGAATAAAGGGTAGAGCCACGGGTCGTAACACACCAGAAATATAACGCACACTGTTCAAAGCACCGTCAATGCGAACAAGAGGTGACCGAGACGTGTATCCAATGGCACCCCATACCATCACGCCAGGTGATGGGCCAGTATGACGATGACGAATGCACGCTGCCAGTGTGCGTTCACCACGATGCCGCCAAACACGGATGCGACCATCATGATGCTGTACACAGAACCTAGATTCATCTGAAAAGATGACGTCTCGCCATTCGTGCGCCCAGGTTCGTCGTTGATCACACCATTGAAGGCGCTATTGTTTATGACGCAGCGTGAAGGGAAGCCGCAGCCATGGTCTCCGAGCTGAGAGTCCATGCTGCTGCAAACGTCGTCGAACTGTTCGTGCAGACAATTGTTGTCTTCCAAACGACCCCGTTTCTTGACTCACGGCTCGTGACGTGGTTGCACGATCCATTACGGCCATGCGGATAATATGCCTGTTTAAACCGTTATTAAATGTTTTTAAACCGTTTGGAGTGATATTTTGATCTTCTTAGCAATTGCAATTTTCAAATTATCCTTATAAGCTTCATTTAACAACAGCGAGAAGCTAAATAGCCAAAATCTATATTGACACTGCGTTGTAAACATTTTAACGACAAAAGGCTGCTGTTAGACCTTTTATCATGCATCACGTTAATTTTCTTTATCATAGACAGTTGGTTGTATTTACTCGTCGCAAGGAAGGAAACCTGGAACACACCCAAGCACTTAATGCACTTCTGCATGCGCATCAGTCAAGTTCATCTCCTGTTTTCCAACTATTACTGGGATCGAACCCGGGACCTTATGTCCGGAGAAAGTAAAAGGCTATTTAATATCCGATCGTTTATTTACTACTTTCTGAAAGGATTTCTTATAACTAGGTTGTATTTACATGTCTCGAGAAAAAATACGGTAGTTCAATAATCGAACTCTGAGTTTCCCAGTTCGAAAACTCATCGTACCAATAGGACATTGAGTTATTTCATTAAATGCATCAAACATGTTGAGATGTTACACCGATGATTTTTAAAATTGTAATTTTTCTTACTGAGTGGTTAGGTATCTTTGTCTTTGGTACAACAGGTTGTAGGTTCCATTCCTACTTTAAGCTTGTTATTAATGTTTCAAAATCCCTCGTATAAACTGCAGCTCCTCTGGTCTCTAAAGCTTTCAGTTTCAAAGTGACCTTTCAGCAGAACCTGATTAAGGCAGCTGCAGTTGTTTGTGTCCCCGATTCCCTAATCGAATGGAGAGTTTATTTTATTCGTTGTCCATCAAATAGACTTTGCTAAATCGAATAAAAAGTTTGTTGTTGTGAAGCAGAAGAAGGACCCCCTAAAAATGCTTTTGTTCCTGATTCCAAATAGGCTAAATCGAGACCTGCCTTTTAGTGTAAAAAAACAAGTATTTTTTTCCCCCAAAAAAGAATGAATGAAGAGGTGACATAAGTCAAACACGATGATTTTTTTCTCATAATTTTTGATACTTTTTAATAATTGCATGAATAAAAACACAAAAAAATTTTTTTAATTGTAATGTTGATATTAATTGTAAAGAAAAATAATTATAAAAAAATCAGTTTCGCTGAATGCAATTACATAAATTAATAATTTATAGATCTTAATTTTATCTATCTTAATTTTATAGTTCAATATCAGAATGTTTTGATTGATATGGATCTATAAAATTGAGAACCATTTTAATACTAATCTTTGAAACTATATTACAAATCTTAATTTTATAGATCACGTTTTTTGCGCCATTTTAATATTAGAGTTAGACAAGTATTAGACATTTAAAGAAAATTGATGCAAATTTCTGTTTTTTCAGTTTTGAATTCATGTTTCCTAAATATTCAAAAAATGCTTTCAGAATTATTCTTGAAATAAATAATTTGATTGAATAAATTAGAATAAAAGCGATGTGAGTGCTCACAGTAACTCTAATATCTCTTTTATTCAAAACTCTAATTTTTTATTCACTCTCGTGTTTACAAGGAAATAACGAAATATTCAACTCCAATTTATAATTTCTTAAATATTTTCCTCAATAGAATATTTGAATTTCTATTAAGAATATTCCTTATGATTTTTTTCCTTTAAAATACTTCGTGACTCCCCAAAACTTCATACTTGGAATTAAATTTGAAATTTTTAAAACATAATTTAAATATTCTCTTCATTTTTTTCAGAATTCTAAAAAAAAAAAAAAAAAAAAAAAAAAAAAAATAGATTATGCATGTATTTAATTTACATATAGTTTAGGGCATTTATTAGCTTTCTTTCTCAATATTTCATCTTGAATTTTGTTTTGTAATTTTTTTTCTAAATTTAAATTACCGAGTCATTCAATTCTATTTCCTGAAGTCAATCATTTAATTTGCTCAATATGACAATTCGTTAAAATTTTTTAATTTGAAATGTTATTAATCATGAAGAATAATTGTTTTAATGAACTTACAGTTAAATGACCAGCTATTCTGGTCTTCATTTCAACAATTCGGGAGTTTCGAATTCCATCGAGTTGACAGAAACCTAAATTATCGTTCCTGGTCTAAATAAGCCGTCGCGTGCAAAGAATGGCCGTTGAGCGAGAAGCAAACCAAACGTCTAGTATTCAATAGTTCCGGAATTAATCTCCCATCTCGGGTGTGAATGTAAATAAGTGATTTGGGAATACATTTTTGAGCCTTGTTAAATGAAACTGATCGCAGAAGAACCAACTAATTACATTTTATCCAATTCGGAGCTGAAATAACACTTTTTCGTTCAATCCGAAGATTCGTGGGTTCGATTCTAACTTCAGATGTTGATGGGAATAAACATAGTTCCGGTTGAGTAAATTTATGTACAAAAAGTATTCGTGAAGCGACAAATGAGCCAAACAAACATTATCCTGTTAAAATTTATCCCTGAATATACCAAGAAATACGGTTTAGAATTTGTTCCAAAAGTCTTTCAGCGTTTTCTTAACTTATATTTCTTTCTACCTTTCCTATATCGAAGGAATAACGAAATGAGTTCTCTTAATTCTTCGAAACTGAAATTTTAATCGCATAGCCTTTGTTCGACCTTAAATTTAGAATCCAACATATTAATCAAAGTAACTTTGTTTTTCTGTTTAGTCTTCATTTGGCGATTCTTGGCGATAAATCGTGACCATATTTGTTAAGCTTTCGTATTCATAAATTGCTGTTACTAACAAATTCGAATGTTCTAAAATTACAAATTCTGCATGAAAAATTATTCCTAAATATTTCAAAATTAATGTCTCCTCTTGTCTTCTATTGGTTCTTTGACTTGATTTTCGAAGCTGCTGGTGTTTTAGTTACAAATTTTGTCACAAAAATTCGGTAAGAATAAAATTAACTTCATGATTAAATATTTATCGACAATTATAATTGTACATTCACATCGTTGATTGATGGCAACATTTGGAGGTGAAATTAGATTTTAACATGTGATTGAAACTTGAATGTGCCATCCATTTAGATTTGAACACAGTTTTCCCTACTAAGAGAGCAAAATTTTTGCTTTTATATCGCTTATTCCGATCAGCTTAGCAATTTTAAATCGCTCCTCTTTGCACTGAAAAATTTGAATTTCCTCTTCCAAGTCGTCGTTGGCCTGCGATCAGAAAAACATTTCTGAAATATATGTTCATTTTCATTCCTTAAATTTTAAACGTATTATTTCTGTATTTTGTTTTCTTAATTTCAATGTGAAAGAACAATAACGATCAAATGCTGCTTTGTTCTTTTATTAAACTTGACCTTCAATTATGAATGCTTTAAACATTCTCTTCAACTAATACATTGTCAATTAAATTAGAACATGATTGAACAAATGGATCAGTTTGTCGGAACAAAGTCTGAAGAACGCGGAATACCGGAGTACTGTTGTTCTTTCAGAAATTATCCTTCAAACACTGAAATTAAGTATAAATACCAATTAAATATTTTTTGATAAAAAAAATTTCAACCAAATAAGTAAAATATCTGAACTACAAGGGTCTTATACTAAAATTTTAACTTAGTATATTTTGTAATAAAAATAGTGTTATTTAGATTTCAATATATATATAATATATATATATAATATATTCAAGTTAATTTTTTGACAAAGTTTATTGTTTCATAATTAAATTGCAGTTTCTTTATTTAGGTTATATAGAATGTTATTTTTCTAATATAAATTGTGTCCACATTATGCATATTTATTTTGTAATTAGATACATATTTGAAATTTTTAAATAAGCATTTTGTCTATGAGTACCAAAAAATTTTATTTTACTTACTGTCTTCCAAACTTTGGGTTAATTTTAATATAATTATCACTGATGGATTTTTTCTTGGAATATAGGAAGAATTACTTAATTTGATTAAACTGAATAAGTTTTAAAGTGTCTGTGTAAAACCAACTTTTAGAGGAAGAAAATTATAAAGATCGATGTTTTTAGCAAAATTCATTTCTTTTCTCTACTAATAAGAGTGTTTATAGGCAAAACAACCAATTCTCAAAGACTTGTGACCCCATAATTTATAAAAATTTTATTATTTCATTATATATAATTAGATTGAATGCTATTGCTGATGTGTACTTCTGAATTACTAAGTAATCTTCTTTTACTTATAGAAGCTTCCAAGAAAATAGCAGACCCCACAGTACAAGTTTTACATCCCCGAGTTACACAGCATCGAATCCAGAAGAGTTCCAAAAGCCAGCTCCAGTGAATTCCCATCTCACAAGATGTGCATCCTGTTCAGACTTCGAAGAACTTTTATCTCCCAAATCTTCAGGATTTGAAACCCTGAAACTGATGAACAAGTATTATATTTAATTTTTTTACATGTATTTAATTAGTGTTGTAACCATAGAAATATACAGCATAATATTTATTATTTGGAATGCCTGTTGTATTAATAACATTTCAATATTTCTGAAGATTTTTTTCCTTGAATCAATTGAATATCCTCCCAGCTGATTAGATAATACTGGCTTTAAATTCAGCAATTTTTAAGTTCAATTTGATTTAGAATCCTTAAATTTTCTGCCACAGTCAAGTTATCTTGTGTGCTTATAAGGCAACATGGCTTTAATTGGTTGAATTAGATTCTTTTATTTATAGCAAAAGTAGTAGTTTGTAGTTTTTTAATAATATTTCAAAAGTAATTTTGTAATAATATTATATTTGAATATTTATGAAGAGTTATAATTTTTTAATATTTAATGATTTGAATATTATTTAAAAATAATTTTATCTATCAAATTAAGTTCTTTATTACAGATTTTGCTATATTATAATTTTGCAATTGATTAAAGTAGAGACAGTTAATAAGCTTTTATTATATAAATTTAGAAATTTGAATAAATATATATGGTCATATTTTCTCTTTGTATTGGATTTTAGCTGATAGAATTTTAATATTAGAAGCTATCAGCTCTTAAGCTAAAAAAATTTCTATTAAAAAAAAGTATAAGATTTTTTTCAATAGAATAATTTCAAAGTAGTTTATATTCAAAAATTTTATTTTTTGCAGTAATTTATTTTTGTTTTCTATTTATGTTTTGTTTCCTATGATTTCTTTGTAAATCATATGTTCCTTCCTTAACACTATTAAGGTTAAATATTGCAAAACTGTCCAGTTTAAAATATTTTTCTCATTGACTTTAACACTTTTACATACACTTTAAGATGCTCCCAGATTACTTGTAATCTATTTTGATGCTCTATTTCAACATAACATAAATATAAAATATTAAAATTACTATATTTTAATGAATGATTTTATATAAAATTTCATAAATTAAAAAAATATTAAATATACTAATATATTTATCTACTTAAGTTTAGATCATCTTATTAAATTTCTGAAGTGTTAGTTTTTATGGTGCATGCATATATATATATATGTGTGTGTGTGTATGTATATAGGTGTATGTATGCATATGTGTGTTTATATGTATGCATATGTGTGTGTATATGTATGTATGCATGTGTGTGTATATGTATGCACATGTGTGTGTATATGTATGCACATGTGTGTGTATATGTATGCACATGTGTGTGTATATGTATGCACATGTGTGTGTATATGTATGCACATGTGTGTGTATATGTATGCACATGTGTGTGTATATGTATGCACATGTGTGTGTATATGTATGCATATGTGTGTGTATATGTATGTATGTAAAACAAATATCTTGCAATATTTTAATTTTTCCTGAAACTTAACTTAGTGCTTAATAACTTTGATAAATTCTTATTTTAGTCCATAAGTAAAACTTATCAGATCAAACCCATACTCTGTTCTAGAAAATTACACTAGCTTAGAAAAATAATCCCTTATTGTGTTTAAGCTAATGAGATACTATGCACAATAATGTTAAGTAGATAAAAAAAATAAAAGACTTTATTTAAAAAAATTTATTGTTGGTAAAAACTTATTATATGAAAATCTTAACTGCATCTGTAATATTTTAGTTTATGATAACTATATCCTAATATCAAAATAAATTTTGCCATTTTATGATATATAAGATTGTACTAAATTTTGCACTCAGGTAATCTTTCATTAAATCAGAATTCAATTTTATTTTTTTCATGTATAATAAAGCAGTGGCACAATTTTGAAAATTCCTATATAATATTTCGAGTCAATTGTCCTTTATTGGACAATAACACTAAATAATCCATTATAATATTTTTTAATTCATTTATAAAGGAAACTTATTCTGTAGAAAAATCCTAATGGCATTTATAAGTTTTTTTTTTACATATTTATTCCATTCTAATATCAATTAGTTAATTTGTTCAATAATTATTTAAAATGTATTATAACCTCTGTATGATTTTTATACTGTTTAACTACTCTTACAGTTATTTATTACTACTTTTTACATACTGACATCTGTCAAACTGCCTGCTGAATGATTAGCTCTCTGGCCTTGGTATTTTAAATTTTGAATTGAACCAAACTTAGTCATGGATGTTTGTAGTTGGTTCAGAATTAATCTTAAATTGTTGATCTCAGTCCAATTAGCCCTAGTGTTCAAAAACATTTATATGGGTAACAAACCAAACCTATATTAATATCCTAAAAGTTATGTTTTAATATTTTCCTATAAATATGATAATTTGGTGAGTAAACAACTATCAAAATTATAAATGTGTGTGTGTGTGTTTTGTAAATATGGAAGTAAATCTAATTCGTATTAAATATTTACTAATTATAAAAACTTGGTAAAAGAAAGTATTTTGTCTTAAAATAACTAGATTGTCATAATGAAATTAACTTATGAAATTTTTGAAATTGCAGCCGGACACTGAAACTAATAATGATGGAAATGATTCAAACGGAAAGAGATTATGTGAAATCATTGGGTTATATTATTGAAGTAAGTTTTTACTTTCATAAACTTATTTATCAAATTAAAAACATTGTTATATTAGTTGCAAAACATTGTTATATTAGTTGCACTGCTGTCTTGTATTAAATCTTACTGACAGGAAAATTTAAAAAACAGTTGCTTAATACTTTTTTCATGTATCCATGTTTTAAAAAAATTGTAAAATATCCTATCAAAATTTAAATAGTATGTATGTAACGAAAGATAAAGATTGTTGTATTTTATGGTGACCATGTAACACCATTTTATTCATTACACTAATCATTATTATGTTTTTATATTTTTCATGTACTGAATCTCTCTACAAATAGATTAACCCTTGTATCATTTTTTATGTGTTGTTACTCTGAAACTTTTGAGATACGTGCAAACGAAAATTTACTTTAATAAAAATAACGATTTAATTTCAAAATACCAAGTATTCTAACACAGAAGACGATTTTTTACTGACTTACTTCAAATTGTTTAGCATAGAATAAATTTTTAACAGAAGATAAAATGACGTTGATGCAAGAATATTTTCGTGCTATGATTTTCTATGATTCTAAAGCAGGATTAAATCAAGAAGAATGCATTCAACGGTTGCAGTTAGCATTTGATGATGAATCTCCAGCTCATGCTACTGTATTCAGATAGCTTAGAGAATTTAGAAGAGGTCACAATTTTCTTCATGATGAAGAACACACAGGAAGGCCGCCATCAGCAGTAATCCCGGATAATGTGTCTGCCATACAAAAAATGTTAAAGAACCATAATTGCTGTACCTATCAAATGATACAGAAGGAACTTAACATTGGATCTGCAGCCATACACAAAATCATTCATGAAGAATTACAAATGAAAAAAAGTAGTTTGCCGTTGAGTTCCTCATAATCTAACTGAGCACCGAAAAGAGGAGCGTGTCAGAATCCGTAAAGAAACTCTTAAGTTGCTGAATGATGGTGGTCACCGCATCATTTCTAAAATTGTAACAGGTGACGAAATGTACATACCGATTTTTGACGTTCCAACGCGTCAAGAAAGCAAAGTATGGGTATTTGAAAATGATCCCTCATTGACAATGGTGAAAAAACAACACTCCCTGAAAAAAGTGATGAATGCCGTTTTCTACAGAAGTACAGAATTGGTTAAAGCCATTAAGTTGGAAAGACAGAAGACAGTAACAGTAAACTGGTATACCACTAAATGTCTTCCAGAAATTCTACAAGAACTGAATGTTAGGGGACTAATGCTTCACAATGGCAATGCATCTTCACAAACAGCCGGATTAACAGTTGAGTTTCTTAAACAAAAACAAATTAAAGTGATCAAACATCCACCGTATTTACCTGATCTAGCTATGTGCGACTTTTGGTTATTCTTTAATCTAAAAAAGAACTTACATGGACGTCGTTTTCATTCAGAAGAAGAGATTGATGAGGCTATAAATGCATTTTTTCATCTATTCCAAGAAATGAATGGCTTGAGGCATTTAATCTGTAGAAAATTCATTTACAAAAGTCCATTGATTCTGGAGGAGACTACTTTGAACACGCCTAAAATTTTGTAAGTATAACTTTAAAAACCTAGTTGTATCTCAAAAATTTCAGAGTGACCCTCGTATAAGTATGTGCATGATAATTTTTGCTGAAAATTGCTCTGACAAAACCAAAAAATTCAAATTATATATAAACTGCTTATCATTGGTAATTTTAATCGTTCAATATCATACAAATAGTAAATTTTAATTATTTTTTATTACTCCTGATTTGCATATTGTTATGGATTTGATGAGATTGACAACATTTAGGATTGTTATAAAGTTGATATGGGGTTCACTCTATGAGTTGGTATAGGAACCAAATATGCCAAATCTGTTGATTCCTGTGTCAGAATGTATTTGATCAGCAATTCTTTGACTTATTACAATGTTATGAACCCCAGAGTATTACACTATTTTTGTTCCATTTAAAGTATTTTGCATGAAAAAAGAATTATTATTTAAAAATTTTCTTAAGCCACTCTTGCATTAAATCAAAAAGTTTCATTTTTTTGCTAAATAATCTTTTTAATTCCATTGAAACCTATGGATATCATTCTTTCTGATAATTAAGATATGAATTTATTTTTTATAATTCTTTTGTCTTTTGATTTTAAAGACAATAATTTTACAAAACTTTAATAAAGAATTTTTTAATCTTCCAAAATCTCCAAACTTGAGTTCCAAACTTTCTACTTCATCTTAATAGTGTTTTGATTATTTTTAAAGGGGATTTTATAAATAATATTTGCACAATAAATTTTCTTATATTCTATATATATAATATATATATATTGTACCAAGCTTAGGAGTTTGTATCGATTGAGAGTTGAATAAAACAGCCACTTACTGAACACAAGACTTTTATTCATCAAAAAATTCCACTAGATATACCAGATGTAACAATAACAATCATACAGCAACAATTTGTCAGATACAATAAGTAACAGCTTCCAATCACGGGTCTTAAATACCTCAGACAGAGAACAGCTTCTCTATACTAGCGGTCACGACTAATCGTCTTCACTCACTGTCTTTGCAACACTACTTCCTTCAAAATGTCGGGCTGCACTAAATATTGGTCCTAGATCTTAGGTGATGGATGTTTCCAGAAATATCTATTTCTCGCTAATTGTCGCCAAGTTTTCTCGCCAAGTCACCACATCATTAGAAATCTCGCTTTTAACGTATATCCGCTTTTAAAATAATATATCTATTAATCCCGCTTTTAACATATGAAGATTCTGTAGAATCTTCATTACTCTGAAGGGCTTCCAGTTGAGCTACTATGCAATTCTTCCAAAACATCTGAAATTCTTGATTTTGGAAGAACAAGCTGCCATTTGAAATTACGTCCATCATTGGACTCCTATTTCCTGTATAACACGCCATTTCTAATATGAAGCGAGTCCCAAAGAGCCCAACATTGTTTAGTAGCAGGACTGTAGGTGGAGATGTCCTGCCAACTTGATCTCATACTGGAAGATTCTTTTAATTCAAAAATTGGACTTATATCATGGTCTTTTTTTTAGGCTTCTCTAAGTCCTTTATCACTCCATAGGTCTGGTTTTAATGGTGGTGAAACAGTAACTTGGCGTATCGAAGGATTTACTCTCTAATTGATGGTTCTTCTCTACTCTAGAACAATATCGGCAGTTTTCGTTACACGGTTTCCTTGATAATGCATCAGCATTTCCATGAAGATTTCTTTTGCGATGATGTATTTCAAAGTCAAACTCCTGGATTCCTTGAATCCTTCTATGCTGTAGTGGAAGATTATTTTCACCATCTTTTGGTTTTCGTCAGTCTTTTCGGACGTGTCCGACTGCACCGCAAATCCAGCACTGAGTTTTCGCATTTCTGCCACTTTTACTCAATTCTAAGCAGCAGAATTTTCACCGCAGATCTTCGATTTGCTTTCTTAGATCATAGTCTGTATCAGTAGCTGAGATGTCTCTGATTGAGTGCTGGTCTTTATGCGCAGCCTTCTGGGCAGTCTATCTTATTTGTGTAGACTAGAGCAGATCTGATATCTTTGACATCCGCGAGTCTAAGTGCTTTCTGTATCTCCTGATCCCGCACACAATCGATAAAGTGATGGAGAACCAGATCTTGATGTGTCTCAGCTGGGCAGTTCGAAGATGATAAATGGAAAAGTCGCTGAATATCGGCAGCCAATTCTTGCAGACTTCCACCCACTTTTTGATTGCAGGACTTTAACTGTAGTCTGCTATATGCATTAGATCCCTTTTCTCCAAACTGCAGCTCAAGCGTACTTGATAGGACTTGGAAATTGTAGCTGTGCTCTTCCGGAAGTGTCTTGAGGATGTCCGCTGTGTCTCTCCTTAAAGAAGTCGCCAGATGAAAAGCTTGGGCTCGAAAATTCCATCCATTAGCTTCCGTTACCATCGTAAACTGGGTCTTGTATACTTGCCAGGGTGATTTTCCATTGAATGTTGCGAGTTTAATTGTGGCTAGCAAAGGCATAAATGCCACATTGGGTTCTTCATGTTTGTTTGACATTTGCTTCTTCAAGCATTCAATCTCCTTATTCCTATTGTCTAATGCTTCTTCAACGTTTTCTTCTATCTCCAAAACTTTAGTTTCAACTGAAGTTACTTTATCTCCCATTGCATTCATCTTCTGAATCTGAATGATGTTGGAGAATTCTTCTTTAACACTTACAATGTCCTTAAGTTCCTTTTTAAGCTCCTCCTGTCCAGATTTTATCTCTTTTATCATCTCGGTTTTAATTCTTCTTGGCCAGCTTTTACCTCAGCCACCTGCTCTGCTAATTTTTCGAGAATACTTTTTATTAAATCAATTTTCATTTTTCTTGTGACACACTGCATCAACTCTTCAATCCTGATTCTGACACTAGGTGTACTGAGCTTCAAAGTTCATGTCGATTGAGAGTTGAATAAAACAGCCATTTATTGAACACAAGACTTTTATTTGTAAAAAAAATTCCACTAGATATACCAGATGTAACAATCACACAGCTACAATTTGTCAGATACAATAAGTAACAGTTTCCAATCACAGGTATGAAAAACCTCAGACAGAGAACAGCTTCTCTAGACTAGCAGTCACGACTATTCATCTTTACTGTCTTTACAACACTTCTTCCTTCTATGTCTGGCTGTGGTATTTATAAATGACTTGACGGAGAAATCTACCAGTTTCGCCAAGGTTCTGGAAGCTTCTGGGCTATCTCGATAAATATTGGACCTAGAGCTTAGGTGCTGGATGTTTCCAGAAGTATCTATTTCTCGCTAACTGTCACCAAAACATCACCAAATCATTAGAAATCCTGTTTTTAACGTATAACATGTCTAAATACCGCAATTTTTGCCCAGAATGTGAGTATTTCTGATCTGTGTGAGATTTTTTTAAGACAAATACAAAAAAATTATTTATAAATTTATAATATTGTATTATATATATATATATGTATAATGTATGTAAGAGAAACCTTACAAGTAATGATAAATGAAGTTAGAGATTTTTCTTATATTTATTAGTACACTTTGTTAGATACATGGATTTTAATTAGTAATTTATATAGATGAATATTTATAGATTACAATAGTTTTAAGTGCATGTGATTATATATAGTAACTTTAACAAGAAAAGAAACACTTAAATAGAAGTTATTGTCTATAATTAGAATGCCAATTAAAACTAATTTAATGACTTCTAATAAAGCATGTATTTAAAAGAAGATTAAATTTTTTTTTCATTTGGATTGTAAATTTTAAAGAATTAATTAATTTTGATAAAATTTTCTTTGAAATGAGGGTTTCCCAAAGTATTATGAATAAAATTTGAAACTTATAAATTTGAGATATTTTAAATTTATAACTTAGGATATCTTGCTATCTTAAGATTATATATTTTTCAAAATTTTAAAAATTAATCTCATGAAAAACCTCTGAGCATTAGAAAAATATATTTGTTAGTCACTTTTCAATTTTTAAAATCTATCAAGAAAGATTTTGAATTTTAGCAAAATAAATAGAAATTCTTCTCTTTTTCGAATTAATAAATCTTTGAATCTCTGAATCATATTTTAGAATTAATTTATCATATAATAACTTGATTATTATACTTATTAGGTTTAATTTGTGCCAGAATTTAGTAATCAAAATATTTAATATTTTGCTTTGAAATTGATGATGTTGATGCATTAGTAATGTTTAATTATCAATTTTTTAAAAGTAGCTTTTTTTTTTTAATTTTAAGTGTTCCTTGTTTCCATAAATTTAACTGTTTGAAAAGTTCAATTTTCATACTATTTTATAGAACTATGTTCCACTGCTGCAAACTGGCAACATCAGTCAAGCATTGTGTAGCCAAAGGAATGTAGTTTTTGGAAATATAGAAAAAATCTATGAGTTTCACAACTGTTACTTCTTGCAAGAGCTTGAACAGTGTGAATCCATCCCTTATTCTGTAGGACAATGTTTTCTCAAATATGTAAGTAGAAATTATAGATTATGTTGCAATAATCACAATTTATTATTGGTTGAATTTAAAAAAAATTGTAGACTTCCTAAGCAAGTATGTTTATATATTCAATATTAACATACAAAAAATATTATGAAATCTCTATTTCAATATATTAATGTTTCATCTTGTATTCATGATTTTTATATTAACTTCTTAGGAATTAGAATGCACAGACATAAATTTAAGTTCAATTCATGTAATGAGTTTGATTGCTGAAAGTTATAAATATACAAGTCTTTGTTAAATTACGCCTATTACTTGTCATTCTATAAACACTAATAAATATGAATCTAAAGTGATTAAACATGAATCGCTTATATATCTATTATTTTGGTACCAGGAAATATACTGAAATATAAATCATGATCTCTTTAAATCATGATAAAATCTCAAATTTTGTATGTATGTAATTTTATACAACTGATTAATTTAAAACTATAAAAACACAAATGAAAGGAGTATAAAGAAACTTGTTACTTTTTCAGAAAATAATTTTTTCCTTTATACATAAAGCAAACCAAGATTGTCATAAAACTATCCAAAAATCCTTTTATTTATTGAAGATACAAAGCAATATTTAGTAAAATGTCTTATTCTATGAAATATATAAGGATTTACTATACCAAAATAATTTTGTAAATTTTTCATTGTAAATCCTTTATTTCTTTTAGGAAAGTCAATTTTATTTATATGCTCTGTACAATAAAAATAAGCCAAAATCTGATTCTCTGATGGCAGAATATGGTAATAACTTTTTCAAGGTAAGTAACGAAATTTCTGTTTTCATCTACTTATCTTAAAATAATCCTCATTGGTTTAAATAAACATGGTGTTCAGGATCAATTTAAACTATGGATTATTTTTATATTCAAAATGACTTAGGTCATATGACTAAAATACAAGAATGAGAATTTTTATCAGAATCGTAATTTTGTTTTGTTTTATAATTTTTCTACAATAATATCTAAGTAGAAATAATTCTGGTTATACTTGATTTTCCATCACCTTAAACAAATTTTAAATTTATTTGCCAGGTTTTATAAATATTATTTTTTTAATTTTGTGTAATTTTTTAAAATTTTATATAATTTCCTTATTATCCTGCCTATAATCTGCAGTGGCGTATTATCAGCAAGCCTTTTTTTATCGAGCAAGAAAACGTTTTGCATAGTCCACGACAATTTTTTCGGCGAATAGTCGAAAATTTATACTGCTGATAATTTGATGCCAAATAAAATAAAAAATACACATTATGATTAAAAATATAATAAATTCTACAGAAAAAAGTATTTATAATCATAAAGATTTATTTGAATCCTCCTCAACACAAGGTGCAATTAACTGAGATAAAAGCACGATATCATTCAATATCCAAGAAGATTCTAGTAAAATTTATCGATTTTTAGACTTTAATAACTTTTGAAATGAGGTTAAACATATTTTAAAAATAAACTATATTTGTTTCGTTAATAATTAAATGAAAGAAATGGATAATTTTCTAACTGAACATGGAATGCATATTTCTTTTGTACAGCGCATGCTTTGTTTTTCACCTTACATTACACATTTGTCGACAGTTTTTTTTTCATTTGCCTTCCCTACAGCTTTCAGTTTGAAATTTACTCAGTAACTTAATAATTTTCACTTCCCTGTGACGATGTACAAATTTGAAGGTTTTTAGCGTGAAATAGTTCAGGTCAGTACAGAATGTGAATAGCTTTAGCGATTTTCAACTTTAATACCATTCTGAGGAATTGAGTTTGTTCTTGAATGTAATTGAACAATGCTGATTTTAGTTAGTCAATCGATTATTGGCTCCATCTATTATTTATTTTATGAAATATAAACAGCATTTTTTTCAAAATTTTACTGTAAGCTTTTCTGGTGAAAAATATTTTGTCAGATTCTGCGGTGGCGTATAATATGCACAACGAAATTCGAAACTTTCTTTAACACGTAATCCGTGGATTATATACAGGTAAATAGGGTAATCGTGCATTAAAAGCAAATAGAAATTTTGATTAAAATACTTTCAAATATTACGAAAATACTGATTTGACTTAAAATTTTTAAAAACTTATATTTCTCAGCCTGTTGCACAGTTTTAGTTGCACAATTTTTGTTTATTCCTTAATCTTTTGTTAAATAGAAAAGTAGAAAATCCAAGTGTGTTACAAAATTTTATCACAGTAATTTGATTTCTTATTTTTACTTGTCTATTTCTTAAAATAAAGAAGTAAAATATTCAAAGTTTTCCTAAATTGTTCATTAGCAGTTTTATTACATATTTTCTTAAATAACTAATAATAAACAAAAAGTACAAAATATTTTATTAAATTTACTTCTTGTGAATATTTTCTTTCAGAACAAGTGTTCTTTGCAAAAGAAAGATGAAATTGAAACATTGAAAATTTATTTTTATTTTAGAATATTATAATCCCCAACTTATCAGACTGTAAAACATTGTTGGAATTTATTGGTTACTTTAAGTGCCACTTCTTAACTAAATTAACATTTAAGAATAACCATGAAAAAGAAGCATTTTCTTAAATTTAATATTTGATTTCTTTTTACTGAGTGTGGAAATATTTTATTGTAAAAAAATGAGAAAATATTAATAAAGTTAACTTTGAAGAAGTGAAATTAGTTGCTTCACAAGACTTACTCTACACCACTTATAAATTCTACATTCAACCTGCAGTTGAATATGGAGCTGAGTTCTTGATTAGTTCATCAGATATTATCCAGAGAAAAAACTGGAAACTACGAAACAATATACTTAAATTTGTCTACTTTTATAGAGACGATGCAAGTTCCGACTAGGTTGTAACCTTTGGCAGATTGAAGGTAAAGTGCTGCTTGGAAATTTTCTGATAGATTCTGGTGTCTGAAAAAATTATGCACTTGCTTACCCTAGATTGAAATCTCAGAGAACCTTTTTGACTTTGACCAAGGAAGTGTCTGATAGGTTTAAGATACCAGATGCTAACAGAGAGCCTTTATTTTAGATTCCCCGGTCTTTAAAAATTATCTTTATAGAGCTGATTGCAGTATAGACCTGATACTCTGTTAGTAAGAAAATTTACACTGATTCTAAGCTAGGGATGGCTACTATTGATGAACATTAACCACCATCTAATTGGTTCCGTGTTCTTACGAATGGCTCAGTTGAGGAAGCCATTAGAAATGCTGGTGTAAGAGTGTACTCTAATTGTTTCAAGCTTTGCCAAGCTGTTGGGAAATCCTATAACAGCTACAATGGATATGTGGCCACACTGTCTCATTTGCTCTTGAAGAAAACGGCAAAGGCAGTGAGAGTAAAGTAGTATTTATTGACCCTCAGATCACCATCAAAACACTCTTATCTATTACACCTAATAATATTGGGTTTGTTTTCCACTGTTGGATAGCTATTAGTTTTCTTCTAGAAGATGAATCACAAACTGTTCCACAGTGATACCAGCCACTGTGTCAGCATTGGTAATGACTCAGCTGACGATTTAGCAAAGGCTGGCTCAAATCTGCAGCAACCTTGTCAGCTCTAGAGTACCGTACTGTTAAAGAGCTTATTAAGAGAAATCTTGCTTCCTATTTCGAAAATGTTTACAATCTGTTCGTGAGATAAAAGGGGGTGGCTTCTTTGCTAATAAAACCTGTTCCTGTGTTTAAACCTGCAAAAGCACCTGCACCATTTAGCTTTGGCAGACTCTCTGATTTGCTCTTTATATGGATTTAACAATGTGACTTGTGACCACCTCTTCACTTGCCTAGGATATTTTTAGTATCACAATCAATAATTCTACAGAAGAGGACTTTTCGTTTGCTTCAAGATTGTATTAGGCTACTCAACAAAGACTAATGATTGGAAAACCAAGGTCAGGCATAGGATAAAGAAAAAAATAATACAACTTTTCAATCATATAATAAGCAAAGGATTTTGCCAACTGCAGTGCTACAGTGATACTCAGTATAACAAAGATTTGTAAAGAATAATAATTACGTATATATAAATTATTTGTATTTTTTATTAATTTTTATAAAGTATAATGTATATTTAAGTTTCTTTTTCCTGCTTATAGTAACTTTTTATCCTTCAAATAATTTTAAATATACTAAATCAAGATTTATTTTCTGTCAGAAAAAGCAGCAAGAGCTGGGTGACAAAATGGATTTGGCAAGTTACCTACTGAAGCCAGTGCAGCGCATGGGCAAATATGCTTTGCTTCTCAAGCAGTTACTCAAAGAATGCCCTGAAACAAGCAGTGAGCATTATAACAATTTGAAAGTAAGCGCATCATTTATTCTTAATTCAAATAGAACTTATTGTAATAACTAAATATATTACATTTATTTAGTTTTATATTTTGTTTCCCTTTCTTGATCATTAAGATTTTAATTAATGTAAATCAAATATAAAATTATAAAATAAAGCAAAAAAGAAAGCCATATTGGACTCTATTGTTAAAGTAAATATAGTTTTTCTTTTTTTCTTATAATGTAATATATTATACTTAAATAATTATTTAAGTATAATTTTAACTCAATTCAGAGTGATTATGTTAAAACTCTTTCCTGATATTAAGTTTTTTACAATAATGCATTTGCAATTGCATAATATGTCAATGAAAAGACTGTATAAATACCTAAAAATGTTTCCTTCAATGATTTACCAATGCTGTTTTGCTCTGTTCAAAGTCAAAATTATTCACTCTCATATAGAACAACATGCCTTTTATGGGTTGTTCAACTCATTAATATTAAATGATCGATTTTTGAAGATAATGAATGAATTAATGTCTTAATAGATTAAAAATATTCTTATCACATCTAATGGCAACATCTGTTTGACAATTGATTCTATCTATTTGCAAAATTCTTCTGCTTAATGTTAATCCACAGTAACAAAGTTTTAGTATTCTCTATTTTAGCAATTCTTGGCCATGAATTTTATAGTGGTGTGAATCTATTTTAAAAATGTAAGAGTGAGTCTTATGTATAAAAAGTGGCTATGGCACAAGTCAACTAACTGTTATAAAAATTAACTACATTCATACATGAGATTCGTCCTGCCTTTGGTTTCAATTGAAAAATAGTAATACAATTTGTCAATTTTTCAAATACTGGAATTTTAACAAGTATTGCATTTCTTTCTTTATTAGGCTGCTGAAGAAATGGTTCGCTTCCAGCTGCGACATGGTAATGACCTTCTAGCAATGGATGCTCTGAAAGAATGTGATGTAAGTAAACGTGTGTGTGTGTATTTTTTTCCCCCATTTTTATTGCATAATATATCATGTTAAGTTACTCACCAATTTTGTTTTTATTTGCGTAGGTTAACATAAAAGAACAAGGTAGGCTTTTGAGGCAAGATGAATTTCTTGTGGGCAAAGGAAAATCAAGAAAAACTCTTCGTCATGTGTTTCTTTTTGAAGATTTGATTATTTTCAGTAAAGCTCGAAGAGACCCTAATTGTAAAGGGCATGATTATTATCAATATAAGAGTAGCATGAAGGTAAAAATTTATATTTTAAAGACTTGCTCTTTGTTTATTTTCTTTTATATGAACTATATTTTAAAAAATAACATATTTTTATATTTTTAAATTACAAATGATTAATATCTAATATATGTATCCAATAATTATGTACATTAAAGATCCATTCCATATGAATGAAAATATTAAGTCTCCATATTTCTTACTAATATTAATTTGGCAGTTTATATATTTTCTTAGATTATGCTCTTTGTGAACAATTAAGTTTTTACAGTTAAAAAGATGTTGATAATTTTTTTTAAGTTATGATTAAGTATCATTTTGTGATACATTATCAATAATAACTAAAAGAATATATAAACAAGTTTTCATTATTTTAATATTGAAATTTGTACACTACTCATCATCTATAAACTCTTATCTTCGTGAAATTTCATACAATAATTAGGTATATTGAGTTTTTTTTTATTATACTTATTAAACATAGTATGTTAGAGTAAAAAGTGCTTTTCTAATTTATTTCTATAGAATGTACAATTGACTCATTATATTTTCTAGACATCTGATCTTGGACTCACTGCACAGGTGGGGGAGAGCCCAACAAAATTTGAAATTTGGTTCCGGAAATGTAAAGCTCAAGACATTCTTGTACTACAAGCTCCCTCTGCCGAAATAAAAAATGCTTGGGTAGAAGAAATTACTGGTCTTTTGTGGAAACAAGCAGAGAGAAATAGAAGTATGAAACAATATTTACATAGCTTTATAATATGTTTAGTAATAATTTCAAATATTCTAAATGCTAAGACATTTCTATAAATTTTAGGATGTATATCATGATTTGCTATTTTTCTTTTGAGAACTTTTATTGTTTGATTGTTTTTACAAGAATATTAAGCTCAATCTTTATATTTGTAATATAATTGTCTTTTAGTTCTGTATTTATTTATATAAAAAAACATAATTTACTATTTTTTTGTCCACAACAAATATCTTAATGTGGGATCATCACTAGCTTATTTTATGCACACTTTTTAACGCTCTTTAGAGTAGATAAAGAGTGTGCATTAAATCTGCTCTGTGAATAAAATGTTTTTTTATTCTGGCTGTCAGTGTAATAGATTGTAGGTTTGACTTCTATCTAAAGCATGGATACTTGTTGTGATTCCAAATCAATTTTAGACATGAGAATATATTAAAATGAGGCCTGTTTTGAAAAATATAATAGTGGGCAACAGGTAAATCAAGCCTTCAGAATTGCTATTTTTAATTTTGATTCCAACTACTGATGAAAAAAAGATGGTGATTGTATTTCCACTTTCTCTATGGATATCTGTGGGGTTTTGCATTTGGATATTCTGTTTCCTCTTTTGTGCCATGAATAGAACCCTATGTATATATAAAAAAAAAACTTCCAAGTAGACAAATATGTAGTGAATTCTTAAAAAAAAAAAAAAAACTTTACAAAGTTTTCATTAGCCAATTTAAGTATGCAGCATTAAAATAATCTTCTGTTATGTTGTTCTTATTTGTGACACCTGGACAATTCAAGCTCGCTGGCTGACGACTATGCGTAATTAAGTCAGTAGGTTGCGTCTTTCATTTAACCAGAGCATTACAAAGGTAAAAGTATGACTTTGCTCTGAGACCCCTCCATTAGATGGCACTATCAAAAGACCCATGATTTTGATCTGTAGGGAAAAGAATTTGTTCCAGACTATCACACATTTTTCCAGACCATAACTGCTCAGGGATTAACCATGGGACATATTATTCTGCAGATTTAACAAGCATGTATATTGGATGTATTCTGTGGCATTGGGAGTTGAACTCAGCTCTTTTCGATAGAAGGCCGATGCCCTAACCATTAGTTATCATGGCCCTCCGAAAAATATTATTGTTTTCTTATACATTTTTCCTTTTGAAGTTAAACATATAAAGCTTTATAATTCTTTATTAAGTTTTCTTTTAAAAAGGAAATAATTCTTTTAAAAATATTTTATGAAATTAAATTTTTTTAAAATTAATGATATTTGATTAATAAGTTTATGTTAATTGAAGGTTTGACAAATAAACCTTGATAATTTAAACATGTGAAATTAATATTCATAAATGTACTATATGTTTATCCCATTTTTCAGATTTACGCCTAGAAGAGATGTCTTCCATGGGTATTGGAAACAAGCCATGCATGGATATCACTCCAAGTGGAGATCAGATTTGTGATCGCTCTATAAGCTTACAGCAGTTGAACAAAGGTATCTTTCTTATGTTTATTTAATCTTCATTTCACTTAAATATTACTGAAATATCCATATAATCAAATTATGATTACTGTAAAATTTCAATTTCTGCATGCATTTACTTAAAACATCCTTAATTATATTAGTTAGATATTGTATGAAAGATTTGCAAATTAGCTTTTCGAATTGCTATTGTGTTTTTGACTGTGAAATCATACAATTAGAAAAAGACTTCTCCCCCAATGATATCAAATAACAGATATGTTAAACTCATTCTCATTCAGTTACTTATTTTTAATTCTTGAAATAAATTTGATTATAAAAACAATATTAAATCTGAATGCTCTGAAATCAGCATAATTTGCCCCACAATATTGATATTTATTATTGTTGAAAATACATGCATCAAAGTGCATAAAAATTCCTGTAAAATTTAAAACTCAAAATCTTTAAATGGTATTTAAAATAAATTATAAATGAAAATGAATATTTTTGAAAAATCCCATATTAGAGCAATTATCTGGAAATATAAAAGAAATTTCTGCTTTTAATTAAGAATACTAAAATATGTTAAATATTTTTTCTGCAATTTATTTACATCATAAACTTTTTTCTTCCTTTTGAAATTTTTAATATCAGTTTCTTTTAGTAGATTTGAAAAAAGTACTTTGAAAGACAAAAGAATTGTCACCAATTTTTTTTTTTTTTTTTTTTTTATTTTATTTTATTTTATTTTATTTATTTTTTTTTTTTTGCTTGAAAAAAAGGAAGAAACTAAGATTATACTTTTTGTTCATTTTGAATACACGATATTTTCCTGTATATAATCAACAGATTATGTTTTTAAAAAGCTTCCAATTTTTCATTGTGCATATCATACACCACTGAATAATCTCATAGAAAAAAATCATCAAAAAAGCCTATAATAAAGTTTTGAAAAAAATGCCTTTTTATGTCTCTTAAAATAAATAACAGAAGGCGCCAAGACTTCACCCACTTATTTCATCGATAATCATTTTTATCCAATTGCATTGAAAATCAAATTTGGTTCATTGTAAAGATAAGATAATCACAAAAACAGAGATGCTGTCATGATTTCAGATTTTGTCTTGACCTAAGTTACTTCATTCTGAAAATATTTAAATCTGTATATCATGTTGAAGCAAACACTTTTAAGTTACTCTGCAGATTTTAAACTAAAAGCTATAGAGAAGGCAGATATATATATATGGCGACAAACGTGTTAAGGTAGATAAAAACAAAGCATGCATATTTCAAAATAAAAACTGTATCCAATGAGCAATTTGAGAATCTAGTTCTTTCAGTTAATTATTAACCAAATTTTATTTAAAAAAAATCTGTCTAACCTCATTTTAAAAGTTATTAAAAAAATTAAAATCTACAAATTTTTAAAACTTGCAAATATAGTTTGCTAGAGACAAAATTTTTAAGCTTTTTTTTTATCATTAAATGTTTTTTAGGTGTAACTTTATGGGGTTTCTTATTTAAAAATATTTTCAAGAAATGTAGTTTTTTATACTTGTGACTGAATATACAGTTTTTCATTCAGAAATTTTCTTTTAAAAAAATATTTCTGCAAACAGTTTTTCCATATCATTTAGTTATTTGAAGATTAGTCTTTTTCTTTTCTGAAAATGATTTTTATATATATATATACATTCAATTGCCTGTTTAATTCAATCCTATTGCAAAAACTTTAATTACCCAATTTGGTTCATTATTCATTTATAAGAAATAAAAATAACTTTCTCACTTTCCTTTACCAAAAAATGAATGGTTACTGATCAAAACTTAAAAATATATATTTTTAATCAATGTAAAATTTCCCTATTTGCATACATTTTTTGAAAGACTATTGAATTGAAAATAAAATTTAGAATGAGAAAGAAATACTATGACATTTTCATATTTAGTAACTTTGTGTTAAAAATCTGAATTTTATTTATAATACTTATTTTACTTTTTAATTAAGCATAGAACTTTATTTTAGTGGCTCGTTTTCGAAACTCTATAGCAGTATCCAATACAGATAACTTCAATAACAATGAGCCTCGAAGACGGCCACTGTCTATTGGTTCATTTGGTGGCTCCTCATCTTCCAGCGAATGCCAAGGCTCTTCTACTTTCTATGATAACACCTCCAACTCTAATTTTTATGATGTAACGAATCCTCTTGTGGAAGTTGAAGAAACTGAAACTGATAAGCGGAGATCTGTGGCTCAACAATCTCAGTGCTCAGCAGGTAAGTTTAGCATTTGAAATTTCATGAATGACAATTTAACTTTTTTAAGAAAATTTTTCCTAATTAATAATTGAAAAAAATTATCACTTGTTTTCTTTATTACTCTACCAAAGTCAATAATTTGGTTTGACTCTGATTTTAGGCATAATCAGGAAATAAAATGATTTGTGCTCTAACCATCAATTTTCACTTTAGTTATTGTAAATAGTTATTCTGAATCTATTTTAAACTGTAAGCCCAGGTTAAAAAGCTCTTATATGCAAGAAATGATTGTAAAACAAATATATATAGGGGTTGGGCAAAATAATATGAATATTTACAAAAAGTAGCACTTTAAAAGAACCTCTTGTACACTTTTTTCCTCTAGTGATGAAGGGTGCCACATGGGATGAGAAAGTGCAAACTGCTGCTAGCAATGATAGTTTTAAAATATATTTTTATATGGTATAGAAGTCAGTGCTAAATATATTATAAAGAATTGTTTTATGACTGAGCTTTGATTTGAAAAACACAGTTTATGCAACATAAGGGCCCATCTTGTGGTTAATGTGTATATATATTTTTTGTGTGTAATGGTGCATTTCTAATTATTAAATAGTTTTTTGTTCTTAAATGATACATGTTTTTCAATATGATATTTAGTACTCAGTTTTATTACAAAGTAATTTATAACTACTCCCCTCATATCTCACTATTTACCTAAATCTTGTTTAAAATGAAAATTTTTGTATCATAATTTTTGGCTTTTGTACTCCATTAAATTCATATAATTTATTTCATAAAATTCATATAATTTATAAATATCAAATATTTCTTAATTTTGAATTTTAAACTTTAAAAAAAGTATTCACTTTAAGTATACTACCTTTCTTTTTTTATTTTTTATCAAACTTTCAGTGGTACATTTTTTCTTAAATCTTGACAAATTTTAATGGATTCATGGGTTAGCATAATTTTTTTTATTTCTGACCTAGTTATTAGTTTGAATGAAGTAATCTGTTCATACAGTTAAAAATTTAAAGAAAAACACTCATAAAATTACTTGACTATAAACTTATGGACTTTCCTAACTTGGTACACAATTTACTGATAAATTATAAGATTCTGAATTAAAGTTCTAAGTGCTATTTAATGTAGTAAATGATAAAAAAAATAATATATTTAATTCAAAAAATGTCATTTTCCATTATTTCCGACAAATATCATTGATTAAGAAAATGAAAGGTTAAGGTCTTCTATATTCTTTTTGTGATTTTTATTAAGTTTTATTTTAAATTTGTTTTATATCAGTTATTTATGTTTTAATTATTATCAGTTTTCATTTCTATTTAATGTTTATTTCAATTTCATGTGCATGATTTATTGTTTTATTATTTCCACAAGATTTGTTTCTCACTTTTTAAAGTAATTAATTTATAATTGTGTTTGCTAAATTGTTTTTTGCATGCTTTATAAGTTTTGCATGTTTTTCTTTAAAAAAATGAAGAGAGTGGCATCTTCACTGATTTGAGCACATCTGGAGACAGCTATGTGGAGAATGTTCAGCGGATGAAAACTGTTGAAAGAAGTGACAGTGTTTTATCTCGCACTTCATACACTAGTATCGAGGCTGTTGCTCCAGACCCTAAAGAAATAGAGGTGATTTATTCATATTTTGTTAGTAATATTTCTACTTTAATATGTTCAACAAATTTTAAGCAGTCATGATAAGGGATTATTGCTGATCAATAAAGTAATAAGTTGTAATATATTCTGCACTTACGTATTCAGTGTCAGCTGAAAATATACTTCTTCCAGTTATTTTTTAACTAGTTTACAAATAAAGAAAATAATAAAATATTATTAAAATTTTTCATATGCGCTGATTATAAATCTAACAAAGCATTGTAATGATTTTGATGATTGTATTGTTTGAATAAATAAAAAAACACTGAGAAATCATTTAAAATTGTGTCAATAGCTTATTGATAATAAAATATTTTCAATTAATGATAAATATATTTTAGTATTTGGAATTTTAGTATAGTAAAAATCTATGTGCAAAATATGTGAAACAGAGATATACAAATTTCCCATTAATAAATGAAGTGCATATCATTTGTTTCATTTATGGGAAATCACAATATAATGAGTAAAGCTGCCAGATATATATATATATATATATATATATATATATATATATATATATATATATATATATATATATATATATATAAGGGATTATCACTTTGGTCTTCAGTTCTAAAGTACATGGGTTTGACTCCCACCATGAGTATTGTTTGTTGTAATATAGAAACTATTTTAAATTGTGGGTCCTTGTTAAAGAATTTCTTGTGTAGTAGAAGTGATCATAGAAGAATAAACCAAATTTAGTTTGTTGAAAAATATTTTTTTTGGATACCAATAACTTCACGTAATTTATTAGTTAATTTAAGTAATTAGAAGTTACATAGGGAGAATTCAAGATATATATAAGAAAATATGTATGCAAATTGCATACATATTTTTACTGAACTGGACAAAAGTGCAAAGAAAATTTTGCATGATTTTTTATTATAGTTTATAAACAACATAAACTATCCAACTTCTGAAATTATAATCAAATCATACAAAAAGATGCATATTTATTTAGAAAGCAATCAAACACAAGCAATTTTATGCAATTTAATTTCTTGATATTAAAAAATATTATTTCATAACCAAATACAGATAACTTCTCTACAAAAATATGCTTCTGTTGAATGACTGTTGTAGCTGAAAAGTTATTTCCCAAATTGGACATAGAACTTTGCAGTGGTTTGAAATTTACTTTAAACTGTCGATTCTTGCTGAATGTTATTATGTCTTATCAAAAAAGGCCATAAGAATAACTGTCCAAATTTCCACTCATTCAAATGTTTGAAAAAACTCTAATTTGTGCATGAGAAATGTATATAGTAATCATTACTAAAAAAATACACTTAGATATCTGTATCACGAATTTGTAAATAAAGACAATTTCTACCTGCAAGATTTAGCTATACTTTGATTGAAGGAAATATAGTGAAGAAACCTGTATTTATTCTGAATTTTTTTTAATTAGCATTAATTTGTTTTTAGTATTTAATAATCAATTTGCATGGATTCCAGATAAATTTTTTAAAAATTAATAACTAGCTTACAAAATCTTTGATTTAATTTAGGTAAGGAATTTTATACCATTCTCTGAAATCTTTTATGTGAAGTATTTTTAATGCATGATTGTCTTTTATGGGAATATAATTACTTAAGAATTTCACTTACTACTTGTTAAACATTCAAAATATACTATTTCTTGATTGCTTATTATGATGATTAAATAAAAAGATTAAATAGTGTATATTATGATGATTAAATAAAAAGATTAAATAGTGTATATTATGATGATTAAATATTGTGTGTGTGTGCCATAATTATATAATCAAAAAATTTTAATTCTTTAATTTATGCAAGTATTTTTTAATGCTGTAAATAGCAAATTTACTAAAACATGAGTGATGACCTTATTTAACCCTCTGAGAGCTCTATGAATTGCAAGCAGTTTATTGGTATTTCTATAGTCACTAAATAACATTTGTTTTCTAATGAAAGGGCTTAAGTGAAGAGGTAAAAAACTAGCTCAAGGCTATGCAAGAAAGCAAGTTACAAAAATCTTCATAATAACATTTTATTTCTATTGTAAGAAGCTCTTAAATATAGTTATAAACATCTTTTTGCTTCGCAAAATATTTCTTTGGGTATCTGTTCCAGAGTCAAAATTCATTATATCATCACTATGGAGAAGAAAATCTACCGAACTGAGCTAAGTTAGTAATTTGAGGAGTCAGCACTCTGACCTTCAGATCAACACCTTGTGGGTTCAGCCCACTACAAATGTGAAAATCCACTTTAAACATAGGTTTCAGTCTTTTTAGCCCTCATGTGCAAAAAATCTTACTGAGCAACTAACCAAACCATAGTTTTTTGTTGTGGTTTAGAATCTTTAGAGCAACAGATCTTAGTGAAAGGATCAAACTGGCATCATGGTCATTTCAGTACAAAAGTGCGCGAGTTTGATTCTCTCCTTGATTGTAGTTGTTTGTAATGGTTCAGAATTCGTTTTTAAATATTAAGTACTTGTCAAATTACTCCTTACGTTTAAAAATGATCATAGAGTGAAAAATCTTCCTACTAATAGGAAACTGTAAGAAAGTGATTTCACAAGTGAAGTAACCATTGTAAAAAAGTATTATAGATCTTTTTTATTTTATTTATTTATTTATTTTTTTTTTTTCATGTAAATCTTTTAGAAAAGGTACTATAGAGTTTCCCTGTTTTCCAATGTATAAATACAGTTGATTATTTATGGTAAGCTCTGTCAAATGTAATTAATAGTATGTGGCTGTTTAAAAAATAATAAACTTTATATCTACTACTCAGTGCCAAATAATTTTCTGTACAAAATAGTGAATATGAATACATATTGTTGTAGAATCATATAATATTTGAGTCATGATGTTTAAAAAAAATAAATTAGTAACTGCAGTGACATGGTTGGTTCTCATTGTGTGTCACAAGATAGTTGTTCGATTTGACTAAAGATCTTTCATGTTTATTAAAGGCAATTTGAGCTTCATTAAACAAATCTAGATCATGTTGTCCATCTATTGAAATGGTATCTTTAAGGGTGACAAATCAAGTATTAAAGGTTTTCTACTTGGTCCCTGTTTCTAAATGATAGATAACTAATAGACCCCACTATAAGCTATAGGGGAGATCACTGGTGCTCACTCCCCTCTAAGATGTCTATCGTTAATTTTCATAATAGGAAGGTAACTATTTAAGAATTCAAAAATTATATCCCTATCATTATGATAACAAATTTTAAGAAACCAATAATGAAAGCAGTAATTGTTATTCTAGGATATAGATGTTTTTATTGCATAGTAAAATTTTACTCAAAAACTAAGATTTAATCTCATTTTCAGATTTCAACCATAATCTCCTCTTCCTCTGGCGTCGAAGTATAAGCAATCTCAATTATATTTTCTGAAAAAAAAATGATTGATCTGATTGAAGCAAAGGAAAGTGCCATAACATTCAATGAAATCTTCGGGACCTTTCAAATGAACTCTGCAAAAAAAGCGGACTGTATATTTTTTAAATTTCAGAAATTTGTAATAAATGTATTTTGATCTGAATTCTATAGCATTTGTCTAACAACTAGGCAGTTGTATAAATTTATTTAAGATACCATTGAGTTAAGATCTTTTTGTAACTGTATTATTTTGTAATTTTGATACAAATATATTGCTATATATATATATTGGCAGTATTTACTGCTTTTGTATTGTTTTGTTATATAAATATAGTATGTTTAGCAAAAAATTGTGTGTGTTTATTTACTTCAGTATTGATACTTGTCTAATGTTTACTATTTTCCTCTCAAAATATTGAATCAGATTAGTTATTGAACAGATTAAGCACATTCTTTTAAAAAATATCCAGGTTTAATTGAGCGCTGTAAGTTATTCCATCTTATTTATAGTTTTTATGCTGCAGTACTGATCAGGTTAAGCATGCTTCTGAGCCATCCAGTCTTAATTTAGCATTGTATAAAATATTTCATCTTATTTTGTCATTTTTATTCTGCAATTATACCATCTTATTAAACAGGATAAAAATGCCTCTCAAACATCTAGGCTTAATTTAGCATTGTAAATTATTCCATCTTATTTATCGTTTTTATTTTGTAGTTATTCCATATTATATATAGTTTTTATTCTGCTCAGGGTGTGGCTTAGCCTAACTCGGGGGCTAGGACAAAAATTACTTTGGAAGCTTTTATGCTTCACAACAACAAATTTTCCATTCGATTTGGGTGGCCCATCTGATACAGGGGCCCAAAGCAAGTGCCCTGTTTGCCTTTGTCTTAATTAGGCTCTTGATATGCTATCTCTTCTGTTCTCAGATTGTGAGCCATTTCTGCTCAATGTTTGAAATATCTTGAATGTAATTTTTTTCATTTAATTAAATCCAATTTCATTAATCTTATTTTCTTAGTTTTCTTAGACTTATAAAATCGAAGAAATTGTCAAACAATGAAGTGTTTTTTCTATGTCTTGTACATTCCTTTTTCTTACTCTTCTCATTTGTTGATATTTTTTTTAATCTTTTATTTTACATAGATTAAAATTTTTTACAAAATAACCTTAATTTTGTAATATTTATCTTTTAAAGTTGAATCACCTTATCTAACTCCAAGACTTTTGTTAATTTGTTTTTCTCACCGCGGGTTACTTATTTTTTTCAAAGCTCAAAAAATTCTGGCTGATAAAAAAAACTGTTTTCAGTGATTTGCATGATTACACAATTAATATAATTGCTAGAACTATTCATTGTTAATATTATTTTTACAAGTTATATAAAGGATTGCAGCAGCCTAATTGTTTTGGACATCGTTCCGATTATTGGAAGGTAGTGAGTTCGGATCTTAATTTAACCGAATATTCATAATGTTCATTAATGGGCAACAAGGGCCCGTTAAATAGGTCGTAGTTTCAATGTCTTCCAAATAAAATGATACCGCTGGGGTACCATAGCAATTCTGAGAGTCTTTAGCTTGATCTATGCTTCAAAATGATGAAGACTTACCAACATTTGAAGCCACGATGGAATCATTTTGTACACCACTGTATAATGAATCATTACATCTGGCCCTTAAAGGTGAAAACTCATAGAACTTAATATAAACCTGTGGATCAAGCCAAAAAAGCTCTTTTAACTTAAAAAAAAATTGATTAATTTTTTAAACGTTCGTACTTCATGTTGATATGATTTCGATGACTGCAAGATGGCACTGCAGAGGCAGCAAAATTGAGTTGTGAAAAGAAAAAAAGCACTCTGTTCTTCTGGATTCTAAAAAAGGAAGAAGAACGAGAAACGTTAATGTGTGTTTTAATTTATTAAATGCTCCTGTAAATTTATTTTTGTGTTCTGAGTAGTTTTCTAAAGGACGGAAAAACTGAGTTTATTCCCTTGACAATTTTGAAGGACCTTGAGAGTTTGGAAATTTTTCAGCTAATATTTAATTTATATAATATATCAGATATTTCTTAAATAAAAGTCCACTTATTTTATGATTTCTATTACCATTTACGGTAATAGAAAGTTTTCTAGGAAAAAAAAGCAATTTTGCATTAATAACAAATTCAGAATAACTTCAAAAATTAATGTTAAGAAATGTATATTTTTTCTCTTTCTCTATATGAATTTAGAAATTATTATGACAGGAACATGGAAAATCGACAATAATTATTTTGACAGTTCTGAATAATATATCTTGATAGTTTTTATGAAGTATTAATTCATTATTTTTATTTATTTTAACAAACAGTTTTTGTTTTTCTCAGTAAGAAGCTAATTAACTTCTTTACCAGACAACAGAACAGACGTTTTTTTTCATATCTACTTAGTTTACTTTACCACTCTTCACATTTATATTAAAAAAAACAATACACAGAGGCGTAGCGACGGGGGAGGGGCAAGTGGGCTATCATGCCCTGGGAGCAGCTTGCAGAGGGGCGCCAAATCATTTCAAAGATAAACAAAAATTTTCAGAAAATTTCAATCTTAGTTTTAAAACAATTTTATCAACAATATCAATTTTATTCCTAGAAATAAACTTTACATTTTATCATTTTATAATTATTGTGTCACATGTCCAGGGAAAAATAAAAAGTTCCAGAGGGAGGAATCAGATTTGGAAAAGAGATGTTGTTGATGAAAAACGGGGAAGAGCTGCAGGAGCTTCCCATAAACGAAACGCTTACTCTTGTATTTCCTTATTAATAATTTTGCATTTCTTAGTTCCTTTTAAAAAGTGTGTTCTTTTAACCATGCTTTCGATTTTCATTTCTTAAAAAGATAGATTATCACCTTTTATTCTTTTAATCCTTTCCTTTTTAAGTTTCATACTGTGCTCAAAGTTTGATAGTATTGTTTTATAGTGCAAATCTTGTAAATAATGAAAATATCTTAATTTTTCCATTAAAAATTTCTAGAATATTAGAGTGGACAGTTCCATTTTTTATGCATATGAGTGATTTGTATTTTAGTATAAAGCTGTTAACCAAATGATTTGCATTAATGATATATACAGGGTAATTTTTGGATCTGTTAACTCAGGGAGATGACAGAAGAGTAAGCTCATGAAAGACACCTAGTTAATTTTGTGAATACGGCTATGCCTGTAAGCTCATAAAATACCTTATTTTATTGTGTGATTACACCAAAATTCACAGTGCCCTTTATGAGTCCTAATGTTATACAGGTTGTCTAAGTCAAGTTATATTCTAAAAGAAAGTGATAATAATAACTAAGCAAATAAGTTTGTTTTACTCAAAATAAAACTTTTAATGAATATTGTTTCCACTGGATCCCTCTGGATGTAATAATTATTCAAAAATTCAAAACGCAAAAATTTTTTTTCGAAATTTTAAATGTTTGAAATATTATTTAACGTGCTATTTTTAATTTCTGAGAAGAGATTAAATCATTTTATTTAAAAAGCAGTATCTTATTAATATTTTGATTTTCTTTTATGATTAAAAAAGTGAAAATATTTTGACTATAATAACGTAATAAAAAATATTCACAAAAAAGAAAAGTTCATATAATTTAAATATTATTAAGGAAACTTGAAAAAATTTAACTGTGCTAATAACAGAAAAGCCAGATTTTACTTAAGCTATGAAGAAGCAATATAGAAAGATCAGTTTCAGTTGTTATTGAGACTTTGTGAAATTATATTATCCATTGTCCCAAAATAAAAATAAAACCCTTGTATTTTTTATCTCAGGATTTACGGTAGCCTTACACTCGTGAGAAAATTCCTACTAAAACGTATTTCATATTAGGAAAAAATTCATATTTCGTATTAGACTCCCTTTGTCAAAAATATTGTGTCCGGCACCAGATTGACTTTCATAGAAAGGGGAGGGGGAACTTTTCATAAAACAGCACTACAGTATGCCCCCTAGGGACTTGTCTTCCTGGAATCGAAATGGAGGGGAAAGAACTAATTATCTCCTAATTCTAAGAAAACGCATAAACTTTCCTTTTCATTGTTCCCACGGTTAGTATTTCGTTTCTTCCAAACCGCAGCTTCATCGGAAACAAAAACTTTTGAAAATCTGAATTTTTGACATTTCAAATATTACGGTCGTAACTTGTATTTTCTGTCTACTTTGTTTTCTTTCTATTTGAATATTTATTTCATATTTTTGCTGGTATAAATATTTATTAACATATCCTTGCAGAGTTTTGAAAATTAATTATTAGTTAAAATTATTCATTTAAAAGTAATTTATTTAATATTTTTATTTGGGAAAATAATTTTTATTTGACTCGTAATTTTGTTGTCTTTGCATTATAAACCCTTATATTGAAAAATTCTTTTTTCAAATGGTAGAAGTTAAAAATTTATTGTTTTCTCTCTCTCTCTCTTTTTTTTTTTTTTTTTGTATATTTGAATATATTTCTTGATTAATTAGTTCAATTTATATAAAAACAAACTTTGAAAATTTTGTTCAAGAAGTTTATAAAGAAATCGTACATATTTCTCAGAATAGAATTCTCACTGTAGAATTTTAATATCGTCTTTAAATGATATAAATTTATACGTAGAGAAAAAAAAACTTCCTGCCATTGCATGAGCAGCACTTCCAAAATGGTTCTTAATAAAAATAAATTTTGATTTTAATAAAAATTAGCCCTTATTTTAATACCTTAAAAAAAAAACAGTTTTAATGCCTTAAAAATATGATGAAAATTTTCACTACAATGATAACTGATTGAGAAAATTTCTTTAAATAAAATTAGGCGATATAACAGTTAAAATATATTTTTTATCCCAGCACTTGCGTAATTCTTCATAATAATTCGAATCAGTGTAAAACTAGAAAGAACAATATAAAGTGCATCACAGTTTGAAGAAAAAAAATTTTAATAACATAATATATATTATTTGGTTGAAAATTTCTGATTATATTAAATATATATTATTTTACTTGAATTTATAAATAATTTGATTTTTGATTTAAGAAATTTGCAAAATATTTTTGTTGTCTGTATTAGCGTTCCTTTTCTTATATGAAATTTGCATTGATTATGCTATGGCATAATTTAATCATCTAAAATGAAATCAAATAAAGAGAGAGACTTATAAACAAAGGTCATCTAATTTTGGAATCAGAAAAATTGGCTTTATGGTATAAAAATGAAATATTATAAACTATCATATATTACGTTTTGGGATTTAAATTTTTTACAATAAAAATAATTTTGGTTTACCTTAATGGTCTTAATGATATAATTAAAAAGCTATTTGAAATGCGAAATTTCCCCTACAGTTAAAATTGTTTTTCACAGAAATTTCTCTGAAACAAAAAAATTGAATAAAATGTTCTGTGTTTAATCTGTGGTAAATGAAATGTTTAAAAAGATGTCATTGTGAAAAATCAGGTGAGTTCATCCTAAATTAGAAGTATAAAGTCTTAACCAATTATTATTTTGCAATAAATAGCTATGTTGGTAATATTAGAAAATTTTTGAAAATATGTTAAGATAAGTTTTTTCATACGTTCAACACCAAATGATCAACAATTTATAGAATCTTTCATAAATTAGCTAATGCACACTTAATAGGGAATAGAAATGTTTGATTACTTCATTTCGTTAACAAGCTAGAAAAAATACATTTATAATTTTTTAAGACATTGTTATGGAAATGTTAAATCATTAACATCAATCTTCTTAAAAGTTAAAAATTAATTGTTAGGTAAATGAATAAATATCCCGACTTCCAGATTGTAATATCCGGATCAAGGACTACTGTACTTTTATCTGTTTTCCTAACCGAGGGCCCTGGGGCCATGATTAGGTGGTCAGCCCAAAGCGAAATCCTCGGTGTTTAGCTCCCAAGCATGATCCGTTCTCCGTTAATCGACCCACTGAAAGGTTGAGTTGACCTTGCCTTAAAATCGAACTTATGACCTGTTGCCTTGGGAGCTCCAAGTCAGCGTGCATAACAAATGTAAAAGTTTGGGTGAATTTTGTCATACAGATTTCCATGGAACAGAAGTCTTCAGAGAAATGTGGGACTGAAAGATGTTACTCAAGAGAAATTAAATCTAAAACTCCATTAGAACTTCCTTATCTCATACGCTGAAGATAGAGAGAAGAAGATTTTACATTCAAATACTTTTAATTATTTCGGCACCAACAGCAAGCTCTGTGAACATTCATTCAGCAAAATAAAATTAATTTTGACTTATTTATGATCCACCATGAAAACCGTTTAAGTGATTTAACAATTTTAAGTATAGAAAAGTCGGACTCCACAACAAAATATGGCTCAGTTGGAAAAGTGGAGCAGCGGACCGCATAATGCCAGCTTAACTGGCACACAAGGAGCATTTCATACCAAAATATCTTGATGATGTAAATACAGAATAGATATTTGTTGAGTTATCACCTTTTATTTCACAACTTTCTAGGTGGGAGTTCTTTCACATGCAGCACATAAGACTCTACAAATATACGGGATTTTTATTTTAAAAGTTATTTTTTATAGTAAAATATATACTTGGACTATATCTTTAGCCGAGCATCTTACACAAAATGTACCAAACCATTTTTTAAATATGAATCGCTATTTCTGGCGATACAAACAGATGTTGGAATTTGATAATCGTGCAAACTGTAAATTCCTTCCCACACCAGTTGTAAATAGAAAGAACGACGTATTTTTCCAATAATTTACTTTTTATAGTAAAATAAATACTTGGAATAAATTCAGAAATGCAGTTTATACTAAATAAATTTAATCGTGTAAATAAGGATTAAATTTTTAGTTCTAGCCTTCTAATTTTAATATCCAAAACGCGAATTCTTTCGCTTTTTTCTTTTTTTCGATACGTTTGTGTGTATTGCGTTATGTTGTCTTTCGCAGACAACATAACGCGATACACACAAACGTATGTGACTATTCTAATTTTTATAGTAAAATAAATACTTCCTATATATATATATATATATTATATATATATATATATATATGTATGTATGTATGTATGTATGTATGTATGTATGTATGCATGTATATGTATGTATAATAAAGTTATAAATAAATGCCGAAATTTAATAATGGTGCAAACTGTAAGTCCCTGGACACACCAAGTATACTGGAAATACCAATTGTCTCTCTCCAAGAATTTACTTTTAAAATAAACTAAACTGAAATAAATTCAGAAGTGCAATTTACGATAAATAAATTAATGATGTTAATAAGGACAAGAGATATTTTTTTTAGTTCTGGCGACAAATTTATAAAATTAAAGGCATGAATTCTTTTACATGCAGCATAACGCGATACAAATATAATATTTAATCATTCTAATAATTTTTATAATAAAATAAATACTTCGTATAGTTTTAGCAGTTCATCGTACACTAAATGCACCAAACCATATTAATATGAGTAACTGTTTCTGACAATACAAATAGATGTCGAAATTTAATTAATAACCGGGCAAATTGCAAGTCCCTGGCCACACCAGAAATAACGACGTTTTTCTCCAAGAATTTATTTTTTATAGTAAAATAAATACTAAAAAAGAATAAATTCTGCAGTGGATTTTATACGAAATAAACTTGCTACACCAGTTATAATAGATATAGTGAAGTTTTCCTCCAAGAATTTATTTTTTAACAATTAAATAAATACTTGGAATAAATTCAAAAGTAAATTTTATACTATGTAAACTAAATGATGTAAATAAAGACTAGATATTTCTTTGATTCTGGCAACATTTTGTAATTCTCAAGTTTGGTATTCTTTCAGAGGCAGCATTTATTTTAGAATTTTTACAAACATGCAATTTTAAGATGTCATGTAAGCGGAAACATAATCTTAGGAATTTCTCATCAAATATTCATTTTTGATAATAAATTATAGGCTTGGAATAGCTTAAGCGGCTCTCATGTTATACTAAATACCTCAATTTTTTTAATGTTGGATATTTTTAAAGATACAGCGAAGTTTAAGAATATAATGTTCAAATAACAAATCCTTTGTTACATAATTCCTAAAAGAAATAATGACGTTTTTCTCCAATATTTCACTTTTCATGATAAAATAATTAATGGTAATACATTCAGAATCGCATTTTATATTTGATAAACTGAATGATGTAAATGCAAACAAGAGATTTATATTAAGTTATTGACGCATTTTATGATTTTCAAAGCGCGCCAATTCTTTCACATGTTGCACAAAGCGAAATAGAATGTATAGGATTTCTCTTCTAAAACCAATTTTCCATGGTAAAATAATTGCATGAAATAGTTTAAAGTCTTTAATTTATAATAAATGCCTCACAAACCTTTTAAATATAACTGTATATTTGTAAATATATAGCGAAATTTTTAAATTTAAAAATCCCGCTATTCTCGAAGCACCTTATTACCTTAGGCGTAAAAGAAATAATATCGTTTACTGAAAAAAATTTTTTTGATAGAATAAATATCTGAATAGATTAAGAAAGACATTTTATAATAAATGAATACTTTAATTTTGATATGGATAGAATATACTTTATTACTAATTTTTTGAATTTTATAATCTTGCTATACAAACATAATTTTTTTTAGTTAAAATAATATTTGGAATAGATCTGTTTTATTTTGAATGAAATGCAATTCATGGTTTCAATATAATTTTAGTATTCCTTGAATTGAATGTTTTGATGGTTTACATGTCATAGTCGCTCAACTTTCCTGGTCAACTGCTTGGATGTATGTAAAGGGGAAAAGAAACGAATGCCCTTTCTAAACTTGGTGTGTGTGTGTGTGTTCAATGAAAATATTTTCTATTTTTCCGATATATCCTCACATGGATCAGTCAAGGCTACATATGAGAATTTATGCATATACTTAAATAATTTTTCCTAGAAGGAGGGTTTATATTTCGGACTTATATATTATCGGGGCATGATGCCCGGATAAGCCGAATCCGACAAGATAAAGCTTTTTCCTAGAAGGAGGGTTTATATTTCGGACTTATATATTATCGGGGCTTGATGCCCGGATAAGACGAATCCGACAAGATAAAGCTTTACTTAAAAAAATTATGGTAAAGAGAGCATTTTATACTAAATGCACACAATCATTCTAACATGTAATGATTATTTGTGAATATATAGCGAAATATTGACAGTTAATAATTATATAAATCATAAGTCCTTTGTCACGTTAGGCATAATAGCAATAATATTCTCTTTCAAAAAAATTTTTTACTAAAATGAATGGATGATCAATTTTTTTTCTAAATAAACCCATTAACTTAAACCCAGTTTGATTTATTGAGAATGTTGTGGCCATATTTTAAACTTTTCACAGGCACTCAAATTTATGCACCCGCGTCGTATAAGAGGAAACAGAAATTATAGAATTTGTAATCAAAAGTTCATTTTCCATAGAAAAATAGATGCTTGGAACTGTTTAAGATGCGCGTCTTGTGTTAAATGCACCACAACCTGTAAATATAATTGAAATATATCTTAAGATACGCAGAAATTTAATAGTCGTGCACACCAGAAGTCCTTTTTCACTTTATACATAACAGATATAATCACGTTTACCTTCAGAAATTTATTTTTTATGATAAAATATATACTTAGAACACACATTTATAAGTACATTCTATACTAAATAAACCCAATGATGTAAATGCAGATAAGATATTAATCAAGTTATGGTCACATCTTATAAATTGGACTGTACCTATGGTGCAGGCTGGTACAGTGAAAATTTGTTTGAGGGCTAATAATAGCCTGTTGGTATGAATTCGAGGCAATTAAACAGGCTAGTTTCCAACTTTTTACCTGTAATACTTCTCTCAATCATGCAGTCTTCCTTGTCGACTCGCAGGCAGCCATCCTCTCACTCTGCTCCTTTCAGGCTTCTCAATCAAAACGTGAAGAACAAACAAAAATACAAATAGACAAACTTATTAATGATGGATGGATTCTTTTCTTTCAGTGGATTCCCAGCCATTGCGATATACCTGGCAATGAGAGAGTGGATCGACTGGCAAAACAGGGATGCCTGCTCCCACAGCCCTCTTTGTATCTCTCATACAACCGAATTTCATTCTAGATTACCAAAACAACAAATGCCTTTATAAAAAAAAATGGCAGAAAGCAGAGGCTACAAAAAAATGTGGTCTAAACTGATACACACTCCTGTTCCTATGGACCTCCCTCAACAAATTTTAGAATTCTGTGTGAACATGTACCTTCGAGATCATCTTTGTCGTATTGGCATTTTTAGCTCCTCTGACTGCTCCCAGTGTTTCACAGGAGAGGCAATGAATTTTAGTCATTTGACCGTTTGTCCATCTCTGGACAACGTTAGTTCTCTTATGCTTGACAACTATCATATGAAGGCTTCTTTGTATTGGGCTGCTAGAAGGTAAATGACCGATGTGACCAATTTCTGGCGTAAAAAAAAAAAAAAAAAAAAAAAAAAAAAAAATTATAAATAAATTTCAGAAAGACGTGCAAATTTCATCTTGTAGCCTAATGAGAAAGAGAAAACATGGAATTTTTTCTCCTAAAATTACATTTTTATAATAAAATAAATATTTTAAGTAGCTTAAGTGAGCAGCATTTTTCTTTTATATACTACATTCCTTTATATTAAACGCATTTTTTACTTAAAATTTATTTGTTAAATAAAAAAGATACTTGTAGCAATAGTATCTATAGAAGTGTGACTTATTCTAAATCCGTCCAACAGTTTTAATATAGAAGCTATTTCTGATGATACAGCTAGATGTTGAAATTCAATAATCTCGCAAATCCTGAGTCCCTTTCCACGTTAGGTAAAATATAAATATTGCCATTTTTCTGCCATAAATTTTTTATAAAAAAATTAATATTTGGAATACATTTAGAAGTGCATTTTATATTAAAAAATCGAATGATGTCAATAAATACGAAGAATATTTATTGAGTTATATCAACCCTTTATAATTTTTAAAGATGCAAAAATTCAGTCACATGCAGCAAAAGGATATACAAAAAGTGTGGAATTTTTTTGGAAAATTATTTTTTTAAACAAATTACTGTAATAGTTTAAGAAATGCATTTTATAGTAAATGCATCAGTTAATTTTCCTATGGTAAAATATTTAATTATTTATATTGCTATTATTTATATTTTAGGGTTCATGCTATTCTCTTCTGTGAAAACTCCTTCCACCAAAATTTATTTATTTATTTTTATAAAATATATATTTGTTTTAAACTGCGTTTTAAATTAAATTCCCTGTATAGTATTTATGTAGGGGACATATTTTTTTAACTTTAGCACCAAATGTTTTTATTTCAATTCTTTCCTGCTATGATTCCTGTAAATGGAGAAATAGCTAATTAATAATAATGGAGTAATAGCTTTGTTTACAAAACTTACGCCCTTGGGAAATATTTTCTTTTTAACTTATTTTCTTATTAAAGAACAGTTAAGGCTATGTTAAAAATTTCTTGCATGTTCATTGATAAGTTAGAAGAAATATTTATATTTCGCACTTACGTACCCATTCTGTTCTCAAAATCTGGAGTTAATAGTACATCTGCGAGTACAGTCAAAGCTTCTATAAAGAAATTAAAGTGATATTCTTAGAAAAATTAATCAGTTTTATTAAAAACATACATTTTTACGTAACATTAGCATGATCAGTCAATAATATAAGAGATTAAAGATCTAAGACTCTGTTTAAAGATAACCTTCTGAGATTTCTATTAAAAAATATTGAGAATACAGAAATTAATATGGGTAAAATAATATAATAGAAGAAAGTTCTCTTACAGGAAAATAGGGGAACAAATACACCATAGAGAAGAAAATGGATTTGTGTGTGTGTCTCTAAATGAATTATTGGAAGACAGAAAGTGACAATTTTAAAAATGAATTTTAGAGGAACATTTGAATGGACAAGAAATAAACATGGAGTGTTAAAAATGATTCCCTGCAACATTAAAATCTTTTATATTTGTCATTTATTATGAAATTAAATTTTTGCTATAGTTAAATTTCTTCAAATTATGTTTACTAATTTTCATTGTCACAAAAGAATAAACTACCTTTATATATTATATTACATGGCAGAAATATATTGTTTATGGTTTGTGCTCCAAACTATATTGCTTATGGTTCATATAACAAGCAGAAACCTTTTTAAAACAAGATCAGATTTAATGCAATTTCTATCACTAACTTATAGAAGAGCGAAATACGTTGAGCTCCAGATCACATATATTCAAGTCTAATGCTTTTACTCATTTTTTGAATCACAAATATTCTAACTGCTCATCGATTCTGCAATAATGGTGATGGTTGCACCGCTTTCGTCTCCCTTGAAAGCTAGAACATTCACCAATGGACAGAGAAGAAAAGAGGTTGATTACCTATACTCGAGATCATAATAATAAATATTTTGTAATTACCCATTCCTTAAATCATAAAAAAAATAAACGTTTCTTTCAAAATATGGACAATCAAAGCTCTTATGATTATGAATCTTTATAAATCCTTTTGTTTTCTTCGTAATTTGGCATTTGTTTTTCGAACAATATATTAAAACATGTGCTCAAATTATTGAACAATATATTAGAATATATTTGAATTTCTTGAGAGTATTTTCTCCTTTATCAAAAGAAACCATTTAATGCTATAAGTAGTTCACTTAAGCAATTATTTTCAAATTCGTTCTTCTTGGAATACTTTAAAATTTTCAAGATTGACATCAGCAAGGCAATAAGGTTTATTGAAAATGAATTCAGTTTCGAAATGTACACAAATAAGGGTTGTCATAGTAATCTCTGAAGTTTAAGATACGTAATACGAAATTCAACAAAAATGTCTTTTAAAGATCTCAGATCTTTCACTGAAATGATGCGTGCACTTGGATATCCACGATTAATATCACTTGAAAATTTTCGATATCCTAACTTCACTTTAGTTGCTGAAATACTGCAGTGGCTCGTTAAAAGGTATGATCCAAGTGCGGAATTGCCAGATGACATTGATACCGAACAGGATAGAGTAATATTTATAAAATCTATTGTTCAGTTTATGGCAGTCAAAGCGTATATTAAATTGAATGCTAAAAAATTATATATGGCTGATGGCTATGCTGTAAAAGAATTATTGAAGATTACTTCTCTGTTATATGAAGCCATGAAAACAAAAACTGAAAACGACCTTGAATCCTTGGACGAAGATTCCCCTATGGGTTATAACTTTGACATAACTTCTAAGTCATCCGATTTAAAACTAATTCGACATTTAGCTTCTGATATCACTGGAAAAGGAGCGACTCTTTACGATTTATTGCTGAAAGAAATAGATTTGCGAGACAATCGATCTTTGGTTTTATCTAAACAGTTGGATATCACAGAAATTGAACAAGGAATCAAAACCGCCACAAAAAATCTTGAAGAAGAGATACAGAAGACAAACACTATGATCGAGAACATTGCAGCAGATGAGGCAAATCTGGAAGCAAAAATAGAAAAACGAAAAATGGACCTTGAAAGAAATCAAAAACGTCTCCAAACTTTGAAATCTGTGAGGCCAGCTTTCATGGATGAATATGAAAGGCTGGAAGTGGAATTAGAGGAATTGTACAAAACATACATTATGAAGTTTACATGGTTAGCATATCTTGAGCAACAGCTAGAAGAGCTTGAAAGATTAGAACAAGAACTCATTTTACAAAGGGAAGAAGTGACTAAGCGTATGGTTGAAAAACTTCGCCAAGAGGATCTACTGCGGAGCGAGGAGACTGGCACTTTGGATGATTTCTTGATTGTGAATGTGGAAAATGATGCTTCTCTTAATGGTCAGAGAGGAAAGCCTAGACGGCCACAACCTGCACCTTCAGGTGTCAGACGTGATACCCATCGTCGTGTCTATGGTTCCATGAGTGGAGGCGAAAAGGATGAGGATCTTGATACTGACTCTGATTTAGACTTAGATGGTGAAGATGATGATGGCTCTGATGTAAGTGATGATGACCAGGATTTAGAAAACCTATCAGACATCAAAGTAGGACCTGCTGCTCCTCATGCTGACAGTGATAATGATTTTTAGTTTCCTTATTTTTACATGAATCAAGAATTTTTAATAATTATAAATTGCTATATTTATTAGAATTTAGAATACTTTTCCATTGGGCTGGCACAAATCTCACTGAACTAACATTTTTTGCTCCAGCGCATAAAATACAGATAAAAAAAAATAACAGTGAGCTGAAACAAATCAATGTAGAATGAAAATATGGCTGTAAAAAATGCAAATGATGCAATGAAATCATTTTAGAATGGTTATGGTAAAATGTTGTAATTGTTGATATTTCGGACCAATAGTGTCATTTGGCTACTTTATCACACATGCTAGTGGAATGGAATAGCTTTGATCTTGCTAAATTTGTGAAAAGTATTCTAAGCAACGTTGTTACTTTATGGAACCTGTTTTCTCTAGTCATATAATGTTAGTGCAATATTTTTTCAGAGCTATAAAATATGTATTATGAAAAAATATTGAAATATGACCTACTGGACATCACAGTGATCATGACATTTAATTTAGTTACATTAAAACAATTTTTTTTTGTAAATATTGCATATTGTTAAAAATTATAATTATTTTTAAAAAATAATTTGAATAATTTTGTTGTTTCATTAATATTATTTTCCTAGTCATATTTTTAATGCAATATAAATAATGCATAGTGTATAAAATGTTTAATAATAGTTTAATAATGCATAGTGTATAAAATAATTGCTTTTAGAATATAAATGACTTTCAAAGTTGTTACTTTGATTGAGATAATATAAATGCAAAAATACTTACCTATTTTGTTCTATTAAAATAAGTAGATTTATAAAGTTTGTATAGAAAATTTATAATATTTTCACTGAATAAAATTTCTATGAAGCTGCAATTGGTACAAATCAATTCTTATAAAATAATTTATTCATATTTCCTTAACATTATTTTTAATTCCATTTTGCATACATAATAAAGAACAGTAAAATAAAAGTAGTTTTTTTAATCTTAAAACAAAATTATTTTTAATCAGAGGGTTATAAAACATTAATTAGCAGTTTTACTCATCATTTAGTTGGAAAAGTGGAGCAGCACACTCCTGATTGCCAGTCTAGCTGGCACAAGACAACAACAAAAACTCATCATTTTTGACCATTTAAAATTTATTGATATTTTATTTCTACTATAATTATAGAAATTTTCATGTAATATTTTTGATTAATGAGCATAATTTTTTTTTAAATAAAACTGTATCATTATATGTATTCCAGAGCCAAAATGAATCATAAAACATATTCCTAATAAATCACTATGTAAATAAAGTATTTATGTATTATTCCATCGATTATATCTCCGAAAAAATTTATGTCATTTAATAATTTGATTTGGCACCATGTAAATTGCAAATAAAGTTTTTATCTATTTGTTATAATGAAGATAAAGTAAAGTATTCTGCTATTCCTTCACATTTTGAAAAAAATATTAAAATTTGCAAAAATAAGGTGATAAATGTTTATAGCAAGAAAGGTTGATGGGATAACACCAAAAAAAGTTGTCCCCGTTTGAATAATAAATAAAATAAAATTTTTCTCTCTCTAGATAAAATTTTATGAAATCCAATACTAATATATTGAAATCTATACTCTCTAATTATTCTTGATAAAAGAAAATGTCAAAAAATTATTGAATCCAAAATGTTTGAAACAATTTTTAATATTTAGTTGTTATGAAACTAAAGTTTAAATGTTGATAATTAGAAAGTTTTTACAAAGATTTTGCACATTTTTGTTTGATAAGTTAATAGAAAAGTATTAAAAAGTTACTAGACATAAATGATGACTCAATCTTTCTACATAAGGAATTTCCCTATTATTTTTAGCATTAAATAAAATTAAGAATATATTTTCTGTTATAAACTATGACCTGAATTTAACTTTATGGAAATTAATAAATTCTAAATTTTCTTTTTCCCAATCCCTTAACTATTTTTTGAATTTCTCAAAATTTATATATAAAAACATATTGATACATAAGTATTTCCTCATTAATAATTTACAACAAAAAAACTGCTAAATGTTTTGGCTTAATATCAAGTGTACTTTGTTTAATTATATAACTCTCATTACTATTAAATCAGAAATTTTTTAAATCTGAGAGAGGGATAAAACTGCAGTTCATTCATATCTTCATTGAAACAAAAGTATAAAACTTTTCAATTTATATTCCACTAATTTCTATGTTTCATGGTTCTAGAAAGCATCATAAATTTAAGATTTATATGCGATAATATAAAATATTTAATACATGATCTCTCATGATATAGCCAAGATGGTGCATATACTAAATTGCAATATTTGGCAGCATTGTATTTTTCTGAAAAATTATTTATTAGAATAATATATAACTACTTAAGAAATATATATAACATTCCCCCTTAATGTATATGTTAAATGTTTATGGTAATAAAATTTGAAAACTGTTAAAAAAAAACAAGCATGAGAGAATATAATATAAACAAGTTAAATAGGATTATAATTATAGAAACTTCATTGGATATTATTGATTAATGAGCATAATTTATTAAATAAAATTATTTTTTATTATATAAACAATAATTTTACTCGGTAAATATATTTTTCAAATTTATCAGTTTTACTAGGAAAATCAAAGTATTTTTATATTATGGAAACTACACACATTAGATATCAAGCCTGATTTTCAAGGAATAGATCCAATCTTAAGCCCTCTTCAAAATTGTTTATCTTGTGTATTTATATATATATATATATATATATATATATATATATATATATATATATATATATATATATATATAATACACCAAGATCTTTTAGTTGCTGTAAGCATAAAATGTTGATGACTATTGTCTCAATTTGAATCACAGATACATGATTCCATTTGAAAAATTAGAGCCAAAATATTTAGAACCATTGAAGTTCATGTTTATTTCTGTAAATCAAATAAAAATTTTTTAATGCTCCATGTTTTATAAATTATATTCTTCATAATATACAATATGAAGTAAAATATAAGTTCCTGTGTACTTAGTACTGTGTGAAAAACTTTTATTAAATATAACAAGATTTTATTTAAAAGTGACACATTTTTAAGTATTCTGCATTGCAAAATTTACTGGATATATTAATGCAAGTAGTAAATTAATGTTGAAATTTGTGGTAGGTCCTTGACTCAAATATAACTTTTAAAGTTTCATAACATGAATTAGATTATACATATGTAGAAAAATTTATGGATGAAACTTATGCTAGAATGTAGAAAAACTTATTTTGTTTTGGATTTTGTTTTAAAATTCATTTATAACTATAAAAGAAAACCAATTCTCTTGCTCCTCGTTTTTAGATTTGATAAACTCCTTAAGCCCATTTTAGAATATGGCTTCCTAGTCTACTGCTGTGCTTCTAATTCCACACACACAATCTGGAAAAATTAGAAAAAGTCCAACTGAGTGCTGTACGCATCATTACTGGCTTGAAACGCAGCTGTCCTTCAGAAATAGTACTTTTCGAAGTAGACTTACAACCTTTCCATATCAGAAGACAATCCTGTCTCGTCAAATATTACAATAAACTCAACAGTTATGGCCAAGGCAATCTCACGTCAAGTTACCTAAGCAACTGGACTCCGCTCCAAAGATTAAAGAATCACAGTCACTTCAGTCTGGTTACCTCACTGCACTTAATCGAGAACAATGTCGAACCACATGCCCAAGTGCGGTCTGAACCCTGCTTAGGCTCTTTCAATGTTCACTTCAATTACGAACTTTCTAGGTTGTCATCAAGAGTGATTGTTTACCTGAATTGCTAAAACAACTAGCATTGGAAACCATTAATAATATACCATCAAATGACATAAAAATTAATACTGATTGCAGCAAAATAAATCACCAAACTGGCAGTGGAATTTTCATCGAGATTCCTAAGGACAAACTATCTTTTAGTCAACGTAATCCCAACTTCTGTTCGATTTTTCGTAGTGAACTAATACCCATTAACATTGGATTGGAATCCATCATAAGCGAAACTAATTATAGTGATGTTTGGATATTAACTGATAGCAGTAGTTCAATTGGCAATGGCAAAGGTACCAATGGCAGGTACCTTTGCCTCACCACTTCTACAAGGATAGAAAGCCTGGACTTTCTCTGGCTCTTTCCTGTGATAGGAAATCCAGCACTTGCATTGCACGTCTCGCCTCTTGCCACCTGAAACGTCTCACTTTTGTAGCGGGTAACAAGACCTTCCCCCTCTGTTCTAAATGCCATGGATATCAAGCTTCTCCAGTGCATAACCTGAATTTCATGAATATACTATGGGAGGAAATCCATACTTCTCCCCCTCTTGTCATCGATTTCCTCTCCGACAACAGATTCCTAGATTTGATATGACTCCGTCAGACCCTTGGATATAAGCAAGAACAACAACGGATTTAATATTTAAAAAAATAAATAAATAAAAAAAACAGGCAAAAGATATTAGGGTTTAAAGTCTCATTCAAACTAAAAAATACAATTAAATAAGTTGCTCAAAATATTATGTGTTATTGTTTTAAAAATATTTTAGTAATAAAAACTGGTGATACATTGAACATTTTGAGGGAAAATTTATAAACATGACACAAAATTTCGGTTAATGTCTGAAAAGTTATTCAATATAAAACTCACATTTCATTGTTTTCACAAGATATCGTTACTTAGGTGTGATTCATATAATTGAAAAATGTTTCATTTCACAAGAAAAAAAAGTGTAAATAATGTAAACAAAAGCATTTAATTAATAATTACTTATGTTATCTCTTAAAGCAAATTTTTAGCAATGTTTTCTACTTTTCTCAATGTCAGTAATAAAATTTGTAGAGCCACAAGCCTGTTCACAAAATTTATGTCAATGCCAAATAAACAATAAGTCTGATATTTATGGTTAAGTCTGATATTTATGGTAAACTAAATTTTACAAAAAAAAAAAAAAAATCAGTATTAATAATTATTATAATTAAACAACTAAATGGTTGTTTAAAATTAAAAAACACACACAGTAGATGTTAATTTCTATTACTGCTGAACAATTGATGCAACATTCATGTTTCTGCAATGCATATGTATTAAAGTACTCCTCTCCTTTACAATCTATGAATATGAACTATTAAGGAAAATATTTATTAGCTCATGTAAATTTTAAATATATTTTAACATTTGTTAATCCTTTTATTAACTGTTTATTAATACATAAACTTAAATTTTGCTTGCACATGTCCATTTTTTTTATTTAAAGTAAAGCTGAAATTAACTTAAACCTATTTTAATTAATGAAAGTGATAATAATTTTTATAAATTTGCATTTTATCTTCACATTTATAAGACAGTAAGATTTTTTATTTAAAGTATTACCAAAATTATTCTTATATTTAAAACCTATAATAAAATATATCGTATAATATTATTAATTGCCACTATTGCTTGTAAAAATCAAATTATAATATTGCATTATTAAATTTATAACTTTTTACAATCGGCATATTCTAATGTATTTTTCGTCAACGAAAAGAATGTATAGGTAACTTCACTTGAATGAGAAAAATATTAGCAGCATTTCAATTATAACAAAGTATTTTGCTACTATAAATTGTAATTTTACAATGAAATTTGAAATAACAGATAATTTAAAAACTGTACATAAATATTCACAATTATATAAAAGGGTAGGCAAATGTAAAAACGGATATTTAATTATTTACATACATTATACAAATTCAGTTATTTTAAAAGTTAGTCCATTTAAATTTATTTTGTACTTATAGTTTAATCATTCAAATGATTAATCTTAATTTTATTTAAAATGAAATATTACAAAGAAATTTCAAAGTGTAAAAAGTTATGGTATTTTTTTGTAATAAACTATGAAAACTTATAGTTAGTTATATAATTCAGTGTTTTTGTTAAAATAAATTCTTCAAAAATCTCATTAAATTTTATAAGTAAATATATTTTCTAAAATTCATTAAAACAATGGTAATGCTTTTAGGGATTTTTGTTATGAAGTTGAGGGCTGATTCTAAAAGAATACTCAATTTAAAATCAATTTGAACATTGTAAACATCCACACCCAATATAAAAGCAAATATTTTGTCACTGCATGATAGCAATTTGTACATGAAAAATTATTAGATCAGGATTTAGGGTTTTAAATGTGTGGAAGCTAAATTATTACAAATTCCACTCCCACAGTGTGCTAATCAAATTCACTAATAGTTGAAGTGAAATCCAGAATATCTCATTTTAAGGCAAATTTTTATTTTTGCTTTTACAAGCCTTATAACTAATCATATTTTCCTATACATTTTTGTTTCATTGCATATTTGAGTCTCAACAGTATGCTTTTTATGTAAAAAATTTTCAAGTGTTTTGTTATTTTGGATATAATATTTGATGTATGTTATATGTCACATGTAAATTACAAATTATTTTATGGTTAGGTTCCTAAAGTAGAAAAATACTTATAAATCACAGATAATTACTGTTTTTATATGATTTACTCCATAAACTTTTGTAAATTTTTTAATAACTGCTTTTCTAAATCACTCTTGTATTTTATGCACAATTTACATATCGTATCTTCAGCAATATTTTTATATCAATCTGTAGCTCAATGAAACATTTTTATTTTGTAGGATTTCAAAATTATTTTTGGGACACATGAATAACAAGAATCCTGTAGTGAGTAATATTACAGTATCTGCACTAAATTACGAAATCAGTAATATTGGTTCTTCAACTGTAAATACACGTGCATGAAAATAAGCACCACAAGTTATGTTGATGGACACATTACCCTAAAATATTTGAAATAGTTTCAGGACACAAGTGCAAAGTGAGAGAAAACTTAAGAGTCAGTGTTCATACCCATGGTGACCATTTAAAACTAATACTACTGATATAAAATTTTTACCAGTAAATACAAGCTGATTATACTCATTAACCCTGCAAAGTAGTATATAAAATTTTCCCCAATATGTACAAAAATTAGAAGTAGTGTAATTTTTGTACATATTGGGGAAATTTTTATGTACTACTTTATAGTACTGATTATACTACTGATCTTACAAAATCAGTGATATTGATACAAAATTTTTCCCAATAGATAAAATGTAGAAACAGAAAATTTAGTGTTGCAGAACTCAATGGTTTTACACTTAGTCCATATAAAAATGAAATCGGAAATTTTTTTTAAGTAACTTGGGAAACTGTAAAATAGCTTTTTGTAAAAATTGTTTTTGCAGTTTCCCACTGATGATATCAATACATTAGTTAAAAGCAAACAAATTAGCATCTAGTAATATATGAAAGATCATAGTTTTAACTGATTCATATAGTCCCTTTCTACATATATTTAATGATACAATAATGCCAGTTAGTTAAAAGTGAAAAATTATTTGCTTTGATTTTCGGAAAAAAGGGGGTAATTTTGTGCAGCATTGAAATTCTTTGTTAGACCAACAAATAGACTTCAAATCAATGCTTAATAGGCCTTTATATAAACAGTTCTTAAATCTACTTCTGTAGATCTGAATTAGTTTAAAATTTTTGCCAATAATTTAATATAATAGTTACAACAATGTGAAAAAAGGGGAAGCATTTGTTGCTACATTTTTAACTTTTAGGATTTTATTGATCAGTTTAAATACATAAGTCTATTAACAGAAATAGCTATGAAAAATGTACTTGTGATTTAATGCATAATTACACACCTGCCAACTTTTAAGAAAATAGATAAATTCCTTTAATATTTTTCTATCTTTTTAAGGAAGTATAAAAACGTATATTTTATATCGTAACAAATGTTACATGTTATATAAAATATTAACTTCTTTTTAATTTCTAGCTTTATATAAATAGACTTTTATTTAAAAAAAAATTATAAACCACTCAGAAAATTTTTAATTTCTGATTCATATTTATCACTGTTCTCAAGCAATAATGAAAATTAAATAAACATAAAAATTACACAATTTAAATAATAATTGAACATTTATTTACATTTTTAATCTTTACAAAGATTATTTTAATATATTTAAATTTTTTCAAACATAAAAATTGTGAAAAAATTGCCTTTAAAAACTGAAATGACATTTCATACAAATATGCATAACTGTTTATTCCTTGTCCCAATAACAGAAGTATAAAAAAGAAAAGATTTTAAAAAATTCATTTTTTTTGCTTTGCCAATAAATTTTTAGGGTATTCGTGAGGTTCCAATCCACGAACAGCCCATAACCTCTTAGCTCTGTCAGTGATATTTCCTCCACATTTTAGACTTCGTGTCATTAATGCTGATTTGAGTCTCTCCAATCCAAGGGCTTCCAAATCAGACACATTATTGAACATCAAGAGATCTATAGGAGCATCGTTTTCCTGTAATACACAATATAAAGAACTCAGAAAAAATTTTCACTAAGAATTTATTTAAATGGAAATAGTAACTATTAATTAATTTGTGAAGATTTTAAAACTGAAGTACAATTACAATCCATTTTTCAATAATACACCAAAATAACCATTAGTTTGTAATTATAAATTACCTAATGTACTTTAAGCATTAATTGTTAAATAAATATACAATGAGAAACAATATGAACTGAATTGGTTTTAATTTGATGATGTTAGTGAAAAAATTTTTATGGTCGATGAGAATTTATATGAAAATACAAAAATTATTTATTTCCAGAAAAATGCTTGTGAAGGATACTCACAATTCTTAGAATTCTTAAAATCTTTGATTATAGAATATTCTTCATTAAAAAATTTAATATTTGTTTTTTTTTTTTTTTTTTTCTTTTTCTTTTTTTTTTTTTTAAGTTTTATTTTCTAAGCAAATGTTAGTTTTAAACTTATGTCATTGGTTAATTTTTTTAAAAAACTTAATTTTGCCTTCTCAAACATGCATTAATTGCAAAAACTGTAAAAAGTAATATTTTTGAATTATATTTAAAAAACACTTTGCTTAAATTAATATTAAGAAACATTATCGATATTATGCTGGAAAAACTGCCTATAAATTATTTTTTGAATCATGAAAAAAGATTAAATTATTTTGAACTAACTTGGATATGCTCTTTAGAAATTTTAGTCTTGTCATCTGTAGCATTTTCCTTACTCTCAGAATTGATTTTTGGTACAACTGGCACATGAGAAAGAGTTGCTGATTCCCTGGCAGTTTCTTCATGCATACCAACTGATGATTCAGCTTCTTCTACAGAATCTTTACATTTACCCTCTTGTACCGAATCTTTACATTTGTCCTCTTGCACTGAATTCAATGTTTTTTCATCTTGAAGTAAATGGGATGATTTTTCATCTTGAAATGAGTCCTCATTTTGTTCAAAAGTTTCTCGATCCACACAGACAGCAGGCATTTCTTCCCCAGATCGGAAACCTGGACTGTTATCTAGGCTGGATAATGCAGCAGAAGCTTCAGACCTTTTAGTTTAAGAATAAAGCATATATGATCATTCATGCATTTCAATTTACAAAATTTGACATTCAGTCAAAAAGAAAAAAAAAAATCAATGAATATTTTAAATTTCAATCTTAAAAATTCGAATTTATTCTCAAAGCTAACTATTGTTTAAATAAAACTAGAATATGCATAATAATGATAAACATGTTAAATTTTAATGTGAATAAAAATTTTAAATTTGGTAATTATGTTGATTGATAAGAAACAATAATAATCTATTTATAACAAAAATAAATAAGATTGAATATTAGTTTGCAATAAAACTTAACACGATTAACCATTGCATTTTGATTTACGAAACAAATCCATAGTAAAAATGAATAAATTATATTAGTAAACATAAAAATTTAACACATTTGTCAAATAGGTTAATTTATGATCAACAAGAACATCAATTATCCATATCAAAGATAAATGAATTGAGCTTTAAAAAATTAAACTGACTTAGTTGTGTATTCATTTATAAAACAAAAAATTCAGTTCATTGTCAAAAAAGATAAAAATTATAGTTTAGGCTTACTTAAAATCTAGGTTATGCTTCATTTAAAAAATTTTGGTTACAGAATTTGCAGTTAGTTTAAATAATTCATTTTAACTTGTTTATATATAAAATATGCTGATAATTATATGCCATTTCAAAATTCTACTCACTGAAGCAGAACTTTGTTTCTTCTGCCACTTTTTAAAACTATCATCCATTTAACTCTGCTAAGAGATTAAAAAATATATGTACAACATTGGACCCTACTTCATTCAATGCACTCACATTTTACTTTAATATTATGGTAATTCTGTTAAATAATAGTATTCTCTATTTTTCAATTTTTCTTAAAAAGTATTATTTTTACATGCTGCAATAAATGTGTTTTTGGTTCTCCCAATATACCACCAATCAGAAATTCCTTAAATTGCATATGAAAACAGTCCTGATTTCAGTATTTAATAACTAAATAAAATTTTTAAACATTGCAAATATCATTCAGATTCTTTGAAAGCTGAGAAAATAGAACAAATATCTTTATTTTTTCAAACTGAAGTTTCTTTTGAAACCTAGGTACACATTATTTATAGGGATACTACTGAAAGTCAAGGGCAGTTAAAGCTAAAATGTCATAATAAATTCTAATTGTTCATTGAAATTCAGTCTAAAAAAGTATCCTTACCCACATTCTTTAGAACAACTAGCTTCATTTTCACTTCCAATGGATCCACCAGGTAAGCTATCAGAAGAATTTTTACCTAAATCTGAATCACTGTCACTTGTTGATGAGAGGTCTTCATCAAGCCTAAAGAAAAAATTTACATTGAATTATTTTAATAAATTATGATTAAAATATCTTTTATAATTAGGTTATATATTTAAAATAAATTTAAGTTTTAAGTTTTTTAGAAGCAGAATTGAAATTTAATAAAAAAAAGATTTCATTTTAAATTTAAGTCAGTGTTTCCCAAATTGGTATATGCATATCCCCTGGGGTACAATAAGAGTTGATGGGGGTACAACTGAGGTGAAAGTCAAGGCCATAAAAATAACATGATTCTGTCCAAAATGAAAAAAGTCCCAATCATCTTTGATCCACTAATCTTCCCCAAGTGACACCAAAATTAAAGAAACCTTTGATTTTTGCAGCGAACATTTATGTAAAGTTGCTTTTTCATCATTTGAAGAGATTAAGTAAGGGGGGGGGGAATAACAGACTATAAGGCATGGAACCATATCTGAGATTGAGATAAAAATTAACAAAAAGGGAACCAAATTATGACAATGTCATCTCAGCACAAATAATTTCATCCTTCTCATTGATCTAAATGAATGTCACTTACAATATATAATTTTCTTTTATATTTTATTATGAATAATTTTATTTTATTATTATTATTTTATATAGATCACAAAAAATAAAAAATACATTATTTTTAATTTTTTAAAATGCATCCTTTTTATGAGTGCTACAAAGTGTACAGTGTTACAAAAATTATTAAAGGGATAAACATGTCGTAAGTTTGGGAAATACTGATTTATGCTAAAACTTTAGATGTTGGTATATAATCACATTTTTTTGCTAGTATTTACACAATAAATTCCGAGTATCCACAGACAACAACAGAGATCTACAATACTGAGAGGGAAAGAACAAATGAACAGAGCTTGTTTCAACATTACATCAGAAAAAATCTTATTTTAGATAAGTATCTAATCAAGTTCATATGACTTAGTATTAGAAGCATGCTTTTATTAATCAAAGACCCAAGGATTAAATCCATTCATTATAGAATAAGAAGTAAATGTTGCACTTCAATATGCATGTCCATTGGAATGGATGTTGGGAATATTTCCAGGTTTTTTGCTTTGCAACATCCCTGAAGCAATAATATGTGGTGGACGTTAAAAAGTTTTAAAACAACCAACAACTATTAAGTCTTCTCCTACACAATGTCAAGTGCTCACTAAATTTTAGAAAAATAAAGTTATTATTAGTAAGTAAATCTGAGCGGCATAGACAGAAGTGTTTCTACACTTTTCACTAAAGCTTTTTAACAATGCTTGAATTAAACAAGGTGGATGTGGTCAAAGGATACACCAAGAATGAAAATATAAATGTGTTTACATGACTTGATTATAAATTCAATAAGCAGTTTCTATATCTCTGACGAATCTGAAACTTACATTATTTTCCCCCAAAACAATTACTTCACTAACCTCTTTTTGAATTTATCTACACATAAATATACAGTATACAATACAGTTAAGGCAGATTTTTTCAATTTAATATTTTACCAGCATTTAAATTTAGCAAAACAAAACCTTCACATAATATAATCAGTTTGATTTCAATGCCAAAATTTAGGATGTTTAATATCCACATTTTCAATAATGATACATGGTTGAATGATATCTATGATTTCATTATTACAAGCTTACTTTAATAATTATTTTACATGAAATGCATGACAAAAACTAAGCTTACATTTTCATAAAAAAGTATTTTTTAAGTTTTAACTGTTTTATGCTATTAAAATTTCAATTTATACAAATGTCTTTCACATGATTACTTTTTACTTAAAATAAAAGGTTAAGACAAAATTATGTAGCATTAAAAAATGTAGAAACGCTTATCACACCACAAAATTAAACAAAAGCTTGTTTTTACCATAAACAATTCTTTTTTGAAGAAGTAGTTGGTTCTAATACATCTAAAGGTCGTTTCTTAGCTTTTTCAATTCCTATAAAAGGAGAGAATTTCATTAAATTTTTTTTTCAATTTTTATAATTAGTTTAATGAAACATAGCAAAAAATACAAAATTACAATTTAGAAAACATATTCATTCGTTTTCATTACTGTTAAAATTAGATTTATTATGAACTTACAGTAAAAAATATTTAACAAAAATTTTACAAACACAGATGTAAATTGCTAGCTAATGTATATTGAAACAATTGCTTAAACATTACTGGCTAATATGCTTTCATAATTTTAAAATTAAAATTCATATGAGATTAAATAATTAAACAAGGAAGTAATTTGTGTTTGATGGCTCTTACTAGCTCACTTTTGACTGATGATATCTAATTTCAATTTGTAACATATACATTCCTCTATTATAAAAATATAACACCTCAAAATCCCACAATTCTTATTTTATGAATATTTTGAAAATTCAAAAATGACAGTTTGAAAAAATTTTAATGAAAAACTCAAAGAATATTTTGATTTAGAGGACAAAAAAATTAAAATGAAATTATTTAACCACAGAATTTTGATGAATATAAAAGCACATGATTTCACAAATAATTTTATAATTTTTAGAATTGAAACTTTATGTATTTAAAAAAATTAAATTATGTAAGTGTTCGAACATATTTCCAAGAATCAAAATCCAAGAGTCTTCCAGGAGTCAAATCAAAAATTTCCAGGAGGCATCGACATTCATGTTAAATAACCCTTTATTTTACTTTAAAAATTACTCTTAAGCAAATATGTATATAATAATATACATACAATATTTTTCATTCATTTCTGTAAGTAATAAAAATAAATAATTGCAAACAGAGACTATTTTTTATTTAAGTTAAAATCATTAATGATTATTTCAAAAGCCTTCAATGAATTTACAGCAACAGCAAATTTTTTATTTAAATAATCCACATTCTATATAATACTGGATTATACATTGTATAAAATAAAGAGTTATTTTAGAATTTTTAGACATTCCCAATAGATTCCTGTCTATTAATTTATTGAGTATTTCAAGATATGTAAGATAATTTCTTTCCAAATATAAATACACTTACTCAAAACAAATATAACTATTAGATATAATTTCAAGAGTCCATTGGTCATTGAAAAGTCACTTTCCAAAAGGCATATTAAATAATTTTTATTTCAATCTTTATGTCATTAATAACCAAATTTATCCTAATTCAATTGAATAGATCAGATTTGCTGTACAGTCTCCCTTAGCGTGTTAGTTATCATGAAATTATTATAGCTGAACTAGATCCTGAAAATGTTTATACAAATCAGCAGTTAAGAGTACAAAAAATTTAATATCATTCATGCCGCCATCAAGTGGCAATATTAAAAACTAATAATAAATTACGTTTTTTGACTATTTTATTGAAAATTTTAAAATATTAAAACAAAAAAAAATAAATAAATAAAAAAATTTAAAAAATATTATAAAATTTCAATAAAAAAAAATAAATGCATCAAGGTATGAAAAAATTCCAGGAGAAATTCACGATTTTCAAGGAGTAAAGTCAAAATTCGAGGAGTTTCAAGAGCCCTTAATTTTTTTTTTCTTTCTTTTCTTTTTTTGGAATTTAAGGAGTTGTGTGAACCTTGAAATAAGGATCAAACATTTTGAACTAGCATTAAAGAAATTTCAATTTAAATGCAATCCTAAATTTTAATTTCTTCTTTTATTGACAATATGCTGATTATATACATATGCACGTCTTGATCATATGCTAATTTCTACATTAACTAACAATATACTAAATAAAAATTAATTCAAAAGTGATCTTTCTTTTAGGATTTATATTGAAAGCAGTTTAATTGCTGAATTATATATATATATATTACTTGTCCCATATGTCACTAAGTTATTTATGCAATAACAGCAAGCCAATAAAGTAAGGTTATATTATACCTTCTGTCAATGCATCATCAATACGTTCTGGAAGAGAAGATATTTCCTTTTCATATTCAAAATCCACAAAATTATGCTTTGCAACAGATTTCAAACGTTCAATTCGTTCTTTCCTCCTTCTTATTTTCTCAGCTTCTCTTTCAGCTTTTTTTGCAATCCATTTCTTCAGTCTAAATAAAGATGATACAAAAGTTATCAACTACAATGCATAAATTTAAGTTTAAAATTTACTTCTTATAAACATATCATTACTTTAAAAAGAATTACCATTTGGGAAGTATTTTATAAAAAGCTTATTTTTTTTTAAAGAGCAAGAGCAAAAATGTGCAATGTGATAAAAAATATTATTAAATTTTACAATTTATAAATAATTAAAAAAAAATTGTAAATCTTAATGATGAATTATTGAAAAAAGTTACAAAATATAATTTTAAAAATATATTTTCAAAGGAATAAAATTATTTCCAAATAATAAATTTCAGATTCTGTTATTTTAATCAACAAAAGATAAATTTGATAATGTATGCAAATATTTTAAATTGTTAACAGATATTCAAAGATAAATAGAATATAATTTTGCTAAAAAACTGAAATATATTGAATATATTAATTAACTTATTTTTTGCCAAATTTCCTTGACAATTTTTTTTTTTTTTTTTTTTTTTGTTAATATTTTTTATGAAGGCACAAAGCACTAGGCAAAAAGAAATGAACATTATCACTGTCTTTTACAGACGGGAGTAGCCTGAGTCCCCCCCCCTAATTTCATGTAATTAAACTAAAGTAATTTTAAAATAAAATCAATTAAATAATTAAATGATATATAATTTTTAATTTATAAAATAGAAAGATAAAAGTTAACTTACAGATACCCCTTGATATTTTTTGGCAATAATTTTGATACCAAGATAGGAACCAAAATAATAACAAAATGACAACCCTAAAATGTTAATTAAAGTGCTAAAAATACCAGGGTTTCCAAAAATTAAATTATCGCCAAATTTTTTGGCAAGCCCAGGGATACCCATATCTACATTGAACCCAAAAGAAATAAGCAGAAATGAAATTAAGACAAAATTATCTTAGATCATCAAAATAGTTACAAACATGATAAGCAAATGACTTTAGACACACTAGATACTTAAAAATTTATTTTCATAAAAAATATAAAAAAATTCAAGCCAAAATTCATAAAAATCATATACATGATTAATATATTGTTATACGTAATTAATATACTGTTTTGTTTAATCATTAGTATAAAAAAGGAGAAAGGAAAGAAATGCAATTCTCACTTTTACACAATATTCACAAAGTACATGACATGGGGAGAACCTGAAGTTCCCAAATAACCCCAGGTCATCTAAGATACACACAAAATTAATCTGAAACCAATTAAAAATAATATGAATAAAATTCATTTCTTATGCAATTAGTATCATATAAGAATAATTACAATTTCAAGAAAAACAGTTTTTATGTAATTACATTTACTAAAGTAATTTGCATAATCAATAACCAGAAAAAGAACATATTTCTAGTTACATCACCAACATAGCACATATGCTCCAAAAATATACAAAAAAGTACATATATTAAAAGTTTGAATTTTAAATATATGGTGCAATTCTAATTTATAAACTGCATTTCTAAGATTTGTTTGTAAATAACACCATAATCCCCCACCTCCTCACAGGTTCAACTGCTAAATTAATTTAATAAATTGAAAAAATTCCCTTAAAATAAATACATAAAAACTATTCATATATAATGCACATTAATTTTGCAACATTAATTTCCTTTTAAACCAGAATTATTTTGATTTTAAATTGAAATTATTTGCTTCTAAATTAAGAAGGAAAAGTTCAAGAGATAACATAATTTAAAGGAAATTTATTTTCTTTCAAATATTTCATGAATTTTGTGGTTTGTGTATTTTAAAAATTATTTCTATAAATGTCTTCTTAGATTGTTAATCACATTTATTTATAAATAGATGCAAGCACCTATGTAACACATTATAGTCAAGAATAAAAATCAGAAACAAAATAAATTGCATAGTTAGCATTCATTAAAATTAATAATAATTTTCATAATATTTGCAAATAAATTTCAATTTATTAATAAAATTGAAATGAATATATTTTGTTCTTTAACCTATAGAAATCATGAACAAAGGTCAGAAAATAAAGGCAATATAGATTTTATATTGTAATTTGTAATACTTGTAAAACTTTAAGCATGCATGCATGCCCTGGAGAGTATACTTGCTATATTTATAAATAAAGGTGAAGGATATTCTATTTTTCTGTAATTCTTAATTATTCCAATTTTATTAATGACAAGCAAGATTAAGCAATACTAGAGCACATTTTGTTCAGCATATAAAACTTTAAAAAATTAAATTGATTAATTTAGAAAAGCACATTTCAAATCTCTTTAAACATTTAGTCTCTTTCACACACACACTAACTTGCAAAGGACCAATGAAATAATATATGTCTAATTTGATTTGGTCTGAGAATCAAGTTTGGTAAGAATGTCATTTAATAGAAATTTACAATTTGATATCTTTCCAGAAGAAATGTAGAACTAGTAAGCAATATTAACTAAAATTAGTGATAATTAGTTGATAAAATTAAAAAAAATATGATTTATTTTAAAGTTTAAATTTTCTATAAATATTTTCTATGTGGTAGATGTTTTATAAGGACATCAATAAAATTATAACTTTTATTTAATTTCTTTTGTGGAATATAGATAGAGGAAATAATGATATACAATTCTCAGATTACTATTAAATTTCATCAAACAACAATTTTTACATGTTAGCTTTAACAGACAAAATGAAATAGTTTGAAAAAATTATAAAAATATTTTTTTGATAATAGTTTATGAATTTTTTAGATGCAAATTATAATAAGATTTAAAATCATTACATATATGAATAAACTGTACTTATTCATTGTTTGATTAAGTGCTATTATTATGAATCAGTTATTTAAATTTTTCCTCTGAAGAAAAATATATAACCTGTTTCAAATTTCATTTCAATTGTTATTGATTATCTATTTTCCAAAATCAGCTTTAAGAAGCAGGAATATTATGAAAGATATTATTTTAACAGAAAAAAACAATGCAGATCTGTTTCTTTGACAATAGATAATATATGAGCTTTTTTAAGTGTAAGTTGTCATATAGTTAAACATTAACATATGTGCAATAGTTCATAGGTGTAATTACATAAAAATGAAGATTGAATTTTTTTTTTTTCAAGAAGCACATCCCACTCATAATCTTCAATACTGTTTGAGTGAACAGCATAAAAACATTTTTAACAGAGAATGGGTCCTTTACACTATTTTAGTAAACATATTTAGTTCACATGATGCAAAAGTCAATATATATATACATATATATATATATATATATTATATATATATATATATAATATATATATATATATACACACACACATTAGCTAAATCTAAAATTACCTTTGTTCTTCATTAATATCTCTTAGCCTTCTCCCACTCAAATCTCTGCAAGCCTCTCGATTTGTAGTTTTTTCAATTTGAGCTCCGATTGCTCGCAACATAGAACCAAAACCTAATAATAAAATATAGACATTATAGTACAAAAAAAAACTTTTGAAAAAACATTATTTATTAAACAATATCATTTCACATACCTCCTTTTCCACCAGGCAATGTAAGTGAGACATGCACATGTGCATTTGGTGGCACATGTTGTCCCAAGGCCATTTCTTTTCCATTACAATACATCAAAAAATCCTGAGTTCTCTGTTGATTTGAAATGCAGAAAACAGTTTTTCAAATATTCATACAACTTACATTTTATTTTTAAAAAAATGACAAAATATGAATTTTAAATATAATACTGTTTTGGTTTACTTATAGATGACATTAATTCAAATATTGTGAAAACAATGTAGACAGTTTTAATTTATCCAGAAGTAAGAAAGAAACAGTTTTCTTTTTCCACAAAAAAAGTTGCATAACTTCACAACTCAATAAGTGTAAAAAGTCATGAAGTAAAGTTGAATGTTACAAATGTAAATAAGCAAAATAAACTTAAGTATGTTGAGGTGCAGCATAAAAAGTTATACACAAAAAAGAACACTTGAGGTATAGTTTTTATCATCTATAGTTCAAGTGTTCTTTTTTATCATTTCATCCTTTAAAATCTTGATGATTTCAAAGGATGAAAACCCAATGGGAAAGATTAGCTTTGTGATGGCATATTTAAAACAATCATGAAGATATTACTAGAGTAAATCATAGGAGACCACAGGGTAAGAAAATCAAGAAGTACTATTTTATTTAATTTACATGAAGATATAGGAAATATTGATTAAACCCTATGAGAAAGTGCCAAATCTCCTAAACTTGTAAACTATTGCACCAGAATGAATTCTTGAAATTATATAATGTAACCTGATATGTGCATGAGCAATATTTATCTGGATTTATAGTAACACTTGAAGTGTTTGCTACGTGTTTTCTTAACATTTGAAGTTATGATACAAAAAATGAAGTTTTCAAATTGAATATAATTCAAAAATCAAGTTTTTTATATTTATGCAATGATAGAGTCAGGTATAGATGTTGGTAAAATGAATTTGTATTCTCTTACGATTTGAAGTACCAGTATTGTCCAACAAGTGCTGATGATTATTTTACAAATGATGATTCCATTAAAGTTGCTGTTGTACATAAAAATTTATGCAATTTATTAAGTATATGTAAAAGTATTTGAGATTTATATGCTTAGATGTAATGTGGTAGTAACTGTTTATTATGAATACAATTAATTAAAAGCTCAAAATTTCATAAAACTGTATGTTATTTACGATACTGTGTGTTTACTTTATTGCTTGTTTGTTTTTAAAACCAGGTAGTGCTTATACTAATTTTTTTTAAAGGTGAGTGTCATTGTCTAGTTAATTAAAACAGGGTTTTCATAAAAATGATTGGTAGTTTCTTGTTCTAAATTGAGTTTTTACTGATGTTTATAAGGTGGGCACCAAATCTGGCTAATTAAAATCTGAATTTTCTTCAAACTGTTATTTATGTCAATATATAGTGCAATTGTTAATATCTGATAGGTATTATTATATGCAGAGTAGTTTTACTTTTATTCTCATTTATTAAGAGAAAATAAATAGAAAAATTTACTATACAAACTTTGAGTTTGTGGGAATTGTAGTATTGATATTTAGATTTATCATATACCTGTTTTGTAATATATAATCCTTGTGAAATTATCTTCTAGTCATCAGTTTTATAATATTTCTGTAATAAGCAACTATAATAAAATATTCAAAAAATTTTGATATTTGAAATCTAAAAGATCACTAGAAATATTTGATCAATTCAGAAACATTTACATTACATTATACAAGTATTATAAGCCTGCACATTTAAAATTCAAGTTAAAGTGCAATCAGGATTTTGAAAACTGGATATTGTGCAAATTGATGTAAATTAAGTTGGCGATATAAATGTGCAACACCTGGCACTAAAATTGGAAATCGCTCTATATTCATACGTGCTCTTAGAGCTTTACCATAATATTATCAATAAGCAGTTAGCATAAATTTTTTGGAATTTTTAATAAAAAATGAAAAAAAACAATATTTTAAGTAATAGTTAATATTAAAAAACTCAATATACAATAGTGGTATTTAAAATAGTACTATAATAAATTGCTCAGAATGAATGAATAAATAAATAAATATATATATAAATAAATAAATATATATATATATAAGGTGACAAATTAACAGCAGAACTTTTGTTGTATGATTTCTACATGTAAGCTTAGTAATTTTATTAATACTTAAAAACTGGTTCTGAGCTTCAATAACATTTCATAGAAAAGCAAAATGTAATATAAGGCACAGAGGCCATATAATCCATGATGTCAAATTCTGAATTAGATGTTCTTCTTTTTTTTTTTTCTTTGTGGATTTTTTTATATATTTAACAACTTGGTTTCTATTATATCATAGATACAGAAACTTATAAGTATCATGCTGAAAATTCTATTTTTGGACACAGTAGCATTTCTGTCATTGTGAATGTCAAAATACATCATCTTGGCAACATTTCTTCATCACCAAAAATATTTAGATCCTGGATTATACTGCATCTATGTCTATCTATAATATAGTTATATGAAATAGTACAAATATAATTATGTGAATTAGTGTACAAAAAAAGAACTGCTAACAATGCATAGAGTGAATTAAAATTTGGTCACAAGCAGCTTGTGATAGAATCTAATACAAAAAATGAATTTAAATACTTTAACAAGTGAAAGTTTACAGAGAATATTCAGAAAAACAATTTAAATTGTGTTAATTTATTCACTGGCCTTTTGTGAAAAACCTGACAAAATCACTAATAAAACAAGGCTAATACAAATAAAATTATGTTTAAATACCATTTTCTTAAAATAAATGTTCACTTGATTTTGGCAAATCAACATTGTTATTGATCTGTATCCGCTGCTGCATTTATTCTAATATTTTTTTATATTAATACTATATTATTAATCTTCATCCTTAAATTCGGCTAAAACTTTGCTTAATAGTTGTCATATAGCAAACATTTAAAATCATCATATATTTTGTAAATGTTAAAATATAATTCTAAAGTCATTTTTAACATAATATTTGACAAAATAAGCATTATGAAACAGAAGAAATTTATTACTAAGCAAATTATAAACTTAACTTAGTTTGCTATTTTTTTTAATTTACATTTAAAGTAACTATAGTTACTTAATATTTTTGCCAATTCAATTTAGTATATTTATTGTTTATAATGTCTATAACGACTGAAAATTATTTATGATAATATAATCGAATATATGTCGTATCCAAAAAATAGCTAAATGTCGAAATTCGTTATGGTTTTAAAAAAGTTTTTGACGTGACAATTTAAACGCCCAAATTTCAATTTTAGGAGAGGAAATAAGAATGAATAGAAAACTTACAGCTATAGTTTTGTGAAAATTTTAATCAGAAAATTATTCACAAATATTTACTAATAAAATGTTTGTGATGTGTAAATAATGTCAGGCTCTGGTAATGTTTATAAAAATATATTAACTTACCAAAAATGCTGTAATCAAATGTCGTAAACAACTGTAATCCATCCCTGCACATTCGGTAGCTAAACATAATGTACCGATGGCAAAAGGAAATCGAACAAAGATTGTAGACATACTGCAAGAATATCAAACAGCAAAATGATGTGACAAAAGATATTTGAGAAGATTTTGTTTTGTTTTGGGTATAGACTTTGCTCTTTAACCTTATTATGACTTGCAAGGAATAACTTGCTACAGAGAGGAGGCAGGTAGGTTATAGCGATCACTTTTGGGCTCTTTATGCTAATATAATTGTAGCTCTCAGACAGAGAGGAAGGAGAAGGGGAAAATTAGAAATCTCATGCAAATAATGCTGTGCTTATGCCAACTTTAAAGTTTGATTACCTACAAAATGTAAATTTTTGAAGTGTGGACATATCCTCGGAATTTTAGAATATGTCCGCACTTCAAAAATATCGTAGGTATATAGAAAATCATATAATAAAAGATATCAAAACTTTTCAAGAAAAGTAAGAAGCAAAGTCAAGAAAATACCATATATCAAAGTATTCCATACACCGTTATATATTTTAACTACGCATCAATAAAAAATCTCTAAATTAGAAAGTCATTATGACACATAAATAAGCAGATTGTATCTTCATATTAGCATTTATAGAGAATTAATGTTTTTGTAAATTTATATGCTTATTATAGATTGGTAATTTCTACAAGTTAGAAGCTCTTAGTTTCCATTCTTATTTCGGGTTGGATGTTTGTAATGGAAAATTCCATTTTAACCTAGGAATCCCTGTCAACTTCTGGAACAAAACTGAACATGAACAAAACTTCATGAACAAAAAATGACCAACATAGCAATCAATTATATTCATTAAATAACATTGAAATTTAAAATAAGCGTTAAATCCGAACATAAAACTAAATGTATCAGATACGTCTGCTCGATTTAGTTAATTGAAAAATGATAATCACACTCAGACACGGACCTATAATTCAATGCATAAAGATAAAACAGATTCATATTTTTGTATGTGTGAACACTACATATTATTTCATATTTTATTCGACAGTCAATACCCTAAATAATAATATTTTTTAATGTTTACATGTTTTTTCTCAGTGTATAAAATATATCATAATAAATTATTAAAATAATAAATTTTGAATAAAAATTCTAATTTATTTTCCTTTTATTTTTGTCATCAACTTAAGAATTAATAACTGATGTGATCATAAATCTACACGTAGTTATGAAAATAATGAAAACTGTGAAAGTGAGGGATACATTTGAATGCATTTGTAAGCATTAAAATGTAATGATAGCTACCAAAATTTTCATATATAAACAAAAATGTATATAATCTGGGGGTATTATGTGATGGTTTTAATGAAGTTAAGTAAATAAAAGTTTTTTTCAGAAGCGTAAAATGTCGGCCCTCTCAGATTTTCAAAGAGGTCAAATTGTAGGAGTCTATCTAGCTGAAGGAAGTGTGCCCGAAATATTTCTACTCTTAAGCCTTCCTTTAGGTGTATTAAACGGAAAATAACATGACATTAAAATCATTACAGAATGCATAGAGTGTTGTAAGACTCGGTAAATATATATAATAGCCGAAAAGATAAGTTCAATGAAAGAAACCGAAGGGTATAAAAGGGGGTTGCAATGTTTCAAAAGTGGACAATTCCAAGAAAAGTGGCTGCAGAGCTCAATTAGCGTCTGGATTCTCCAATGTTGATGACTGACAGTTAGAAACCATCATCATAAAAAGAGTATTAGCATCAGAGCCAGCACAACAACAATTTCCAAGCCATTTGATACAAATGTTATTGCCAAACGATTTATCTGGTGCTTTGAGGGGTCACACACACACACTCAAAACACCAGAGAAACAGATAAGTGGAAAAGAGTAATATGGGCTGACACATAATCTTTTATGCTTTTACCATAAACAGGAAGGGAGAATACTTGCATAAACGTATGGTCATGATTGTTTTCTTCCAACTGTCATGGTGGGAGGTAGAGTTGATATGATGTAAAGAGATATGTCATGGTTTTCTGCTGTACCAATCGTAATCCTGAAAGGAATGATCACCGTGTAAAAGTAGAGAGTTGGATCGACGCTAGGCTGCAAACTATTTTCCTGCGGGAAACAAATTTTTTTAGAATAAAAATGCACCTACTCATTACAGCACGACTTGTGCAGTCATGATTTGATAAACATGAGAATGTTGTTAAACATCTACCTTGGCCTACACAATCATCTGATCTCAATGTAACTGAACCCTTATGGTATATTTTAGTAAGTTCAATATGAAATCGACAGCCTATAACAGCATCTCTTTGCAATATCTCCAAGAAAATTCTAAACACTATTTCTGTATGAAACGATTTCTAGCCGAAAGCAAGATGTATTACATGCCTACGCTACATTAATAAAGTATTCTTTAAATTATAATGTGTTTAAATTATAAATTTTGATAATCACTTGTATATACGTATATCACATAAAATAGTCGTTATATAATAAGGTTTTTACAACCTATATCTAATAAATTTATAGAAGGGCAATCAGCTTTCTGGCCGCCATTCAACAATTTGTGGAAGCAAATTCTCCAAGTGAATATTATCATGATTTCGGTCATGTACTCGATATTTGAATACCCGGAGGGCATAATAAACCTAGGAGAGATAAATTTCATAGAGAGTAAGTCGTATTCACATGTTGATTAGGAATAAAACGAGAAAGAACCCTCCTGATATATAAACATGCAGAAAGCAGAAATGAATAAGCCATTTTCTATTTTTAGCAGTGACTAGGTTCGAACCCAGAACCTTCAACACTTTCCATGCAGTCCTATTAATTTTTCTCTTTTATTCCATATTTTAAGGGTTGTAATTGATTTTCATTGGTAAGGATGAAAGGAAATAGTTACAATTTTGTTTGATACTTTTTTAAAATACTGCATTCGACCTCGGATAATACTCCATAAACTGAATTTAGATCACAAAATTAAGATGAGGTCCACTGCGATAAGAGATATGAACGTTTTTATAATAATATTTAACGGTATGAGAGTCATGTAATCACTTTGGCATGATTTTCCTAATGGTGATTTTTTTTTACAGTTTTCTTGGTTATCTTGGCTTCTAAATATACATACAAACATAGAGGTACAGGTGAGTCCCAGACTGTACCTTTAGTTTATCGGGTTTGGAATATTTGCCCATCACCAAATGCCTCGTCATTTTGAACCACGGTCAATTGACGAGGTCACTCATAAGCTGGCACCCTTTTCTCCATATCCACGCCGCATCAGCGGAAGGGCTTTGGACGTCACATATCAACGTTTATGCTTCCTCAACCCACGGAGCTCCAGCAACCCAGTAAGGGAGTACGTGGTCACCCTCCCAATCATTGTCCGCGGCAAATAATGCTCCACTTTACTTGACGGGAATCGGCGTGATGCTGCTGAGCTGCTGGAACTTGACTTCTAACTATAGCAGAATCTTAGATAATTTCTATTTTGATAAAATAAAAGTTTACCATTATAATATAGTGGATAGTATTTCCGCCTGTTATATGGAAGATCATGGTCCTATTTCCCGTCAGGCCGGAGTTATTTAAGTTCGGTGCTGTTCTTCGGCGCGAAAGAACCCAGGTTCAAACGCACAATCATTTTTGATCAAATGGAGATGGATGTTAGGTTCCTGATTTCACATGTAATTAAGTGAGTGCTCGAGAGTTTTCCTGTTTACTTATTTACGTCACCGGAATACTGCAAACTATAAGTGAAAAACCCTCATGGAAGGCAATTGATAATAGTTTCAAATGCTTTGCAACAACCTTTAGCCGTTTTGCTGTTGACTACACAATATTAAATCCAGTTGCTCTTTCGAACACTATATTTTGCTTATCTTCTTATTTTGCTTGAATTCTTTAAAATATAATGCAAGCGTAATTTGATTTTGATTTTAGATATTAATTATATTAAAGATTAACATTTAGTTTTTGTATTATTAATCTTGATTGCTTCGCTTTTGTTTCGGTGCCCTTTTCGAAATTAAAAGACATCGGTAAATATGTCGATTCCATTTATGTCACCAATCGAAATCATGCCAATGTGTCATATGTCTGACAGCAATTCTTTATGACATTTATTTACAAAAGCTTCTTGTAATTTGGATGCTTTTGTGAATAAGGATATACACACAGTATTTGTTTTTATTTAATTTTTTTAGTTTTTACTAATCAATCGCAAGTTTTTAAATTAAATATTTTAACACTAAAAAGTACATTTCCATTATAATCGTACGATAATCGCTGTAAAGGGAAAGAAAAAAATCGTAAATTACTGTCGTAAAAATTCCATATGTGTGCATCGTTTATTTTATAGAAATTACTAAAAATAATGCAAACATTTTATTTACCTTTTAAAAATTAAATGCCATTTATTGACAAAACTTTGTATTGCGTTTGTATAATGTAATAGTCACTTTTTCTCAACGAAACAAAATTAAATTTTGCTGAATTTAGGTGTTTACTCATGGCGACTTGTGTCCATAATTCTCTTTTTAATAGACAAAATTATCTCTAAGCCGTATTTTGCACCCATTTGCTTCGGCTTTATTCCTTATTTAGCTTATTTAACTTTATTTATCATTCTTCAGTAAATTTTTGAGCAAAAAAATAATTGATTGGAATATATTTAATTTAAAGTAAAATTTCCAGAGCCATTAAAATCATCATAAGTCTGTGTTATATTACATTTGTTTCTCCGCAACATGCTATCTCTGCAGGATCAAAAGTGTGAAAGGGGTGTATTGGAATATTACCCAATAAAACTAATATTTTTTGTAAATTTACCGCGGTACATTGGCGGAAAGTTTCGAAAGTGATGCCATCTACATGAAAATGATATGAAAATCATCTTCTATCCAACACAATTAAGAATAATCTATAAATCAGGTACTTTTCATGAGATAAGAAACTGCTTTCTTCTAGTTTTGATAGCTGCTAGAACTGCTTGCAGCAAGAATTCTGTTTATAACTTTACAGCAGAATAAATTGGTTTCGATAATTGATGATATGTAGTTATTTATGTTATTTTTTCAAATGTTTAATAATAAGGGAGATAATTTCAGCGCGTGGAGAGAATAAGTTCATGGAATATTATACGATTTACTGTGTTTTGCTTGAGAGAGAAAACGTGATGCTTTGCTATGATAGAGTGATATTTTTGTTTATATTTATTGCATTTTGATAGAGGATGACAGGAAATAAGATTTATCACGTTTTGTTAGTAAAATATTAAGCTTGCAATTTTGGATAGTTAAAACTTAGTAACTAACTGTTCAGAATACCAAAACCTCTTTTTTAAGATTTTAAAGGAAAACTTATTTAACTCTTTTTCACATAGTGTTTTAACAATACTTACTGATCTTTTTAAACACATTTTTTGATCGATATTGCATTTAGTTTTTAAAATTTGTAATCTGTATCTATATTTCACAGATATTAGAACTGCTTGATTAGACATTTTCTTTTTGTATTATTTATATGCAATTATGGTTTCAAAATTTAATAGAATATCATATTTTATCTCTTTACTGAATGGGTATAATTCTTTCAAATATTTTCATTATTATAAAGTAAGATTACAATATTAAAAATAATATTTTAATTGTTGTTACTGCTCTAGCATGCTTTCCTGTACCTAGCCCTGAGTTGGGCTCTTATAATTAGATAGAAGAAGCCGGGTGGGGTCTTCGTAATTTTGAAGCAGGACCAACAGAAGACCCCCAATACTTGGTCTGATAACCACAGAGGCATCATTTCACTTGGTGGACATTGCGTCCACGACCTATTTAACGTGCCCAGGCACCTTCAGCGAGCACGACGTATCTTTGGTTGTATCGGGACTCGAACTCTTTAACTTTCGATAAAGAAAACGACGCTCTCACCAACCAGGTTACCGCTCCCCTCACATTTTGAATTGTGTTATTTTTTTTTTTTAATATTTTATTTAATTCCTAAATTGTCTTCATAGCAGAATAATAAAATTGTATTTAAAAATTCACGCGTCTAAAAATTTAGAACATATTTTGAAGTGTGTAGTTTCTATTTATCACCATGGAAAAAATTTAAATATATTTTTAGGCAACAAATATATTTAAAGTACCTAATTCCAAATACATAAAGATTTTCGAAAGCTTATAATTTAGATATAATTTTAAAATGGCAAAATACTTTTAAAATTATACTATTTATTATATTCGAACGGTATGTCCCTACAATAATAATAATATAACGTATTCAATATTACGATTTTTGCTGTATCTGTTGTATGAATTGATGATCTTCCTATTTATACAATATTTTATATCGTGGCCATATTTTATTTCATGTTACTCTAACCATATTTTATATTCTTGGAACCGAAAGACACTTTGGAATTTTATTTGATTTTTTAATATGAAATGTATTTGTATATATTACAAATTTAAGTAAAAAATAAATAACTGATTTTGAACATTTTTTTCTAAATACAGCAATTGGTTACAAAAATAAAAAAAAACTATATTTTGCTATATTTTTATTTACATTTTAAATGAGTGATACAAAAAATCTCAGAAAAATAGGTGTCTTGAAATATACATTTAAATTTACTATGTGTGTGTGTGTGTAAAATAAAATAGATAGTGAGATTTATGTAAATCATCTCATCAAGAATTTTGTCTCCCAGATGTTTTTAACTCTAGATTAACGATATCTTCGTGCGCCATTTTGACTCTTTTTAAATTTTTTTTAGAAAGATTACAAAAAGTGATCGCAGAATCTCTTGAGCTGTTTTATCTGTTGAGCCAGAGAAATAAAAAGAGTCAGTTTTCTATAAAAAATTTTTAAATTCTGAAATTTTCTGTGTGGTATACATATTTTTACTGACATACGTCTATTTGGAATGGTCCAAATGTAAATAAAACTAGTGAATCAATTTTGCATTTTGTAAAATTTACAATAATCACAAATGTGATTAGGAGAGAGCTTTTCACTCCCACTTAATGAGCCCGATTAGAAACAGTAAAAAGAACAAAACGTAGGACGCGAATTGCGGTCAGAGTGCGTACTTGTATAAAAGAAGGTAGGAAGAATAGTGAAGTAATGTCACCTAAACTGCAGCACCCAGAAAGACAAGAGATATCACAACAAAATTCATTTTATAGATAACATGTTTACAAAGTACCAAATGATTAAATTTATAGACTTCTGTAAAGTCCTGCCAAACTCAGAAACTAGAATAACGGCCATTGTTGGAGATCACCGCTGCCACACGCCTCGGCATTGATTCGAAGAGACTTTGGATGTGTTCTTGAGGTACAGCAGACCAAGCAGTTTCCACGCATTGCCAAAGTTAATCTGGTGTGGCAGTGGGGATGTAATATGGGTCAATCGTTGAGCAATCATGGACCACATGTTTTCTATCAGCGAAATATTCGGAGAACGAGTCAATCAGGGAAGCAATTGAATCTGGTAATTGACGAAGAATCCTTGGACAATGCGTGCCATGTGTGGTCGTGCATTATCCTGATCAATTATGGCTGTGGCTAAGCCCTAAAGGTAAAGAAGGACAACTGCCTTAAACAACTCGGAGATACTGTTTAAAGTACTGGCAATGCGTGCAAGAGAAGTGTGAAAGTGATATCCAATATCGGCCCATACCATAATACCCAGTGCACGACAAATGAGGCGGTGTATAACGCATCTATTCAGCATCCTCTCTCCACGGTGTCTCCAGACTCGAATGTGACCATCGTGGTGTTGCAGGAAGAAGCGTGACTCGTCATTTAAGACAATTTGCATTCCATTCTGCGTCCACATCCTTCTTTAATCACACCATTGGCGGCGGAGACGTATGTGGTTCTGCGTCAAGGGTAAGCGAAGTAATGGACATCTTTCGGACTGACCACTCTGCTGTAAACGGTGTCGAATCGTATGCGCAGACACTGGATGATGCTTTACAAAATGAATGTGCTGTGCTATGGTTCATGATTTGGCTGAGCGAACCGTCATTACCATGCTCACAATTTGCCTGTTATCAAGTGAAGAGGTGGACTGAGGTAGATGCGATCGAAGACATCGGTCCATCGTACCCTCCTGCATTCAACGATCACATATCCGCATAACAGTTGCTTGGTTTCGTCCAACACGACTATTTATTTCCCTGAAAGATAATCCACAATTTCGGTAGGCCGCTATCCCTCCTCTGTCGAACTCGGATACTTGATCAAAAGATAATCACTGTTTTCTACGAGGTATAATGGCTCGCTTTATGGAAAAACCACAATTTTCAACAGGAAAAACACAATTACTGAACTTGAAATCGTCGAAATCACCAAGCCTCAAATAGCGCTTTGAAGTGGCGCCACAAGCGTGAGTGATGTGCGTCTGCGCTGAAATTCTAATCATTAGCATATCTCACCTCCTCTAACTCATGTCGTAAATGTCATGTTATTTTCAAGCTTCCTTCAAGGTATTATATTTATGCTGGCCAGCAGCGTGTATTGAATAATATCTTACTCTATCAATATACGAGGCGTATTTGGAAAGTAAGGATGGTTTTAATAGAAAAGAGAGTAGAAACGGGATCTTTTTTTCTAGCCAATAGTATTTTTAGATAAAAAAACGTATCTTAAACTATTTTTTTAACATAATTTTCGCCAATGTTAATGCTCTTATTGTAAAAGATTACCATTTCTTCTATACATTCTTTATAGAAACTCCCCTTCATTGACGATAGCCACGACTCCACAGCATTTCTCACCTTATTGTCAGATTCAAAGTGCTTGCCGCCGAGCAAGCGCTTCATGTGCAAAAACAAGTGGCAGTCGAATGTCTGAACTGTATGGCAGGTGATCGAACTCCTCCCAACGAAATTATTGAATTATGAATGTTGAATTACGAGCAGCATTGGATGAGTGTCGTCATAAGGCAACACAATTCCTTTACTCAGTATTCCTTTCCATTTATTTTGAATCGCACACCATTGTTTTCTTAAGTATCTGTATGTGTGTAGTATTTCACCTCTGTAAGGTGTAGTATTTCACCTCTGTAAGGTGTAGTATTTCACCTCTGTGAAGGAATTCAATAAGCAAGATCTCTTTCATATCCCAGAACACAGTACTCCTGATTTTTTCTGCTGATATTGCAGTTTTGAACTTTTGATTTTTCGGAGATTCAGTGAGTCTTCACTCCACTTACTGTTGTTTCGATTCTGGTGTGGCATAACAAAACCAACTTTCATCACTTGTCACAATATAGCTTTAAAAATGCTCTCCCTTTTCTCTGCATCGTGGGATAAATTTCACTCAACATTTTATAATTCATCCGGAACACAACTTATGATAAACCAGGAGTCTGATAAAGTTTGATACAAAACAATATTTGTGATTCGCGTCTGAAGGCGACTTATTGTGAAACGTTTATCCTCACGGGTTGTTTCATCAACCTTCCTTACCAGATAATCGTTGACAACAGAAGGCCGATCACTCCGAGCTTCATGGTGGACATTTTGATCTTCATTAAACATTCCAATTCAATTTTTTACCACCATTCTACGACTTATCGTTTCTTCACCATAAATGTCTTTAATTTGTCTATAAATTTCAACCGGTTACACATTCGTTGCGTTTAAACATCGAATTTACAGCACGAATCTCACAGTCACCGGGATCAGCAATTGTCTTAAGCATTTTAAAAGGGACAGAAAACTGAAAACGAAATGTAGAACAATCTAAATGGCGTTAATTGAAGGCCAATGAATGAGGAAGACTAGTGCGCTTGCTCGGTATAGCGACATCAATATTGCGGGAAATGAAACGGTACTTAACTGCCGAATGCGGCTCATTTAACTCCTTTATTCATTTCTTACTTATTATGTAATTGCTTTTTCTTTAAATAGATGTATTCTTTAATGTATTCAATGAAAGCTAAAGAGTAGAGGAAACCTATAAATATAAGAAATATCCGTGAGCTTCATTTAAGTATATTAAATTGACTGATTTAATTTTTTTAATAAAATAGAGATGAAAGTGTGTCATTAATTTTGTATTGTTCACTTTTTAATGGATATTTTCTTGGAACTATCATTTGAATGCGAAAGAATCTGAAGATAAAAAATTTGATTGGCCTCAACCTTAGGCCTAGATCTTAATAACTGAATTTTCATATTTTACATGGATATTTATAATTGCTTGGAATCTTCTATTTTCTTAGCTATGAAATATGCTTCTAATAAACGCAGTAAAACTGGTAATGAGTTTACAATTAATGAATATAGTCTGACTACCATAACAATAGTTCTCGCTAAGTAATCTAGTTTGTAGTGGTTCTATAGTAACAAGATTATTATGAATTGGAAATATTTTGGGAGTAATACATGTTATTTTTAAAGTACTCAGTTAGCCAAAGTTGCCGCTTTTCTTCTAGCTCCCCCCTACTAAAAATGGAGTGTATCTTGTTTCCATAGCAAAAAACAGTCACAGACAAACTAGCTGGAATCATTTTCATAGAGGATAGGCAGTACTGGTAGCGCAGATACCAGCTGTTTCTTTTCTACAATCATTTTGAGAATTTAACTTTACATCAAATCGAAATAGCCATAGAAGCAATGGGAACTCTTTGTGATGAACTAAAAGAGGATTTTCAGTTCTCTAATAAATGTAGTCATAGTATATATATATATATATATATATATATATATATATATATATATATATATATATATATATATATATATATATATATATATATATATATATATATATATATATATATATATATATATATATATATATATATATATATATATATATATATATATATATATATATATATATATATATATATATATATATATATATATATATATATATACTACTGGCCATTAAAATTGCTACACCAAGAAGGCGACATGCTACAGACGTGAAATTTATACGAAAGGAAGAAGTTGCTGTGTTATGCAAATGATTAGCTTTTCAGCGCATTCAGACAAAGCAGGTGCCAGTAGTGACACCTACATTATGTTTAAATGAGGAAATTGTTCAGCCGGTTCCTCAAACACAAACTACATTTGAATGTTGTTTCCTGGTGAAAAGTTGTTGTGATGCCTCGTGTAAGAAGGAGAAATGCGTACCAGCACGTTTCTGACTTTGATAAAGGTGGAATTATAGCGTACCCTGATTGCGGTTTATCTTATCGCAGTATTGCTGCTCGCGTCGGTCGAGATCCAATGACTGTTAGCAGAATATGGAATCGATGGTTTCAGGACAGTAATACGGAACGTCATGCGGGATCTCAACGGCCACCTATCACTAGCAGCCGAGAAGACAAGCATATTATCCGCATGGTCGTAATGGATCGAGCAACCACGTCACGAGCCGTGAGTCAAGAAACGGGGTCGTTTGGAAGACAACAAGTGTCTGCACGAACAGTTCGACGACGTTTGCAGCAGCATGGACTCTCAGCTCGGAGACCATGGCTGCGGCTTCCCTTGACGCTGCGTCATAGACAAGAGCGCCTTCAATGGTGTGATCAACGACGAAGCTGGGCGCACGAATGGCGAGACGTCATCTTTTCAGATGAATCCAGGTTCTGTGCACAGCATCATGATGGTCGCATCCGTGTTTGGCGGCATCGTGGTGAACGCACACTGGCAGCGCGCATTCGTCATCGTCATACTGGCCCATCACCTGGCGTGATGGTATGGGATGCCATTGGATACACGTCTCGGTCACCTCTTGTTCGCATTGACGGTGCTTTGAACAGTGCAGGTTACATTTCTGGTGTGTTACGACCCGTGGCTCTACCCTTTATTCGAGCCCTGCGAAACCCTACGTTTCAGCAGGATAATGCCCGACTGCATGTTGCCGGTATTGTACGGACCTTCCTTGATACGGAACATATTCGGCTGTTGCCCTGGCCAGCACATTCTCCAGATCTTTCACCAATAGAAAACGTTTGGTCAATGGTTGCCGAGGGACTGCCTCGTCACCAAACGCCAGTCACTACGGTTGATGAACTGTGGCATCGTATTGAAGCTGCATGGGCATCTGTACCTGTGCATGCAATCCAATCTCTGTTTGACTCAATGCCCAGGCGTATAACTGCTGTTATTACTGCCTGGTGGTTGTTCTGGATACTCAGGATCTATCCAGCCAAATTTTTTAAAAATTTAATCACTTGTTATTTCTAGTATAATACATTTGTCCAATAAATATCATTTTGTTATCTGCATTTCTTCTTGGTGTAGCAATTTTAATGGCCAGTCGTGTATATATATATATATATATATATATATATATATATATATATATATATATATATATATATATATATATATATATATAATCTTTACGAAATTCTTTAATCTCTGTCAATACCTTCAACTCGTTTTCGCAACTATTAGAGTTTACAGAATATTCCGGTTTGACAATCTATAAAACAAGCAATTGATAGAGGAATGTTTTACAAAATTTCTTTACATTCATTGAAAATGAAATGAAAATATGCATTAATATTGATTCGGTTGTTGTTTATCTCCGACTCATCTAACGAAGTCAGAACAGATCCATGATTCCGCTAACCTTTAAGAAGTGGAACACAAGAATAGGAAGAGGACAGGCAGTACTGGTAGCGTAGATACCAACTTCTTCTCAAAGAAGACGCAACCAGCCCAAGAGGTGCTTAGCAGAGATTTGTTATTGCCATTTTGGACCAGAAAGTAGGATTTCTTATTCTTAGAAAATGTAAGACAATTCAGGTGGCCGATAGAATTGCGCAAGAATCTGCTACAGGATTTTTAGCACATGGGAGAATTAGAGATAGACCAAGTTTACTACCCCTGTACCAGGAGTGAGTAGGAAATATCAGCCAATCCTTAATTTGAGATTTTTTTATAGGAAAAAGTTTTAGATAAGTAAGTTCTGAAGAAGTAGGGATTGGAAGGCGACAGCCCTCCTGAGCAAAACTGTCTGCTTTTTTGTTACCGAGAAGTTCAACATGGGGTGGAATTCACTGGTAGTAAATGTCATGTTGAAGAAAAATAAGCTTTAAATATTAATTCTAGATTACGCAAATAAAATAGGATACTCATTTTGCAAGTTCATTTTCAACAACAGCTTACCTTGATCGTTCTATAAGAATGCGCAGGTGGTTACCAAAATAATGGAAACATTCGTAAATAAAAGTAATGTTTTCAATAAGCCTTATAGGCATTAAAATATGCTTTATAAGTACTAAATAACAGTTAACAGTCTTTTTTTTTTCAAAAAGTAGAAATCTATATATTCTACTAGTATGAGATGGCGTTTTTGAAATTCTGTCAGTCTTGGATTTTTATCAAAAGCGTAAAATCTTGGATCTATCAAATTTTCAAAGAGGCCAAATCGTGGGATACTCACTGGAGTGAGTGTGATCGAGTTATCTCAACTTTTAGACGTTTCTAGACGTACAGTGTCTGAAATCAAGACAGCATACGCACAGCGTGGCAAGATAAACTCGGCAAAACAAAATAACGAACGTAAAGAGAAGCTCAGAAAGAGACACTCATGTCAGTAACGTGGATTTTACCTGATAAAAATTCAAAATTAGAGATGTATGGAATTTCTATTACTTAAAGTGAAGGGTGATAAAGTTCTGCGGGACCTTTTTTTTTTAGATTTTTTAGATATTTAGACATTATAGATTCTGTTTAGCCTTGCTAGATAGTCCCCAGATACGAAACAACAACAACTAATACAGGATTATTTATAAATCCAATTGTTTCCATTATTTTGTTAACTACCTGTAAGTAAATCAATGTAAATTGTCATTCTGAACATTAAACAATAAGATTATACTTTACTTTTTTGATTAAAAGAATGTGTTTCTTTGTTTCTAAAACCTTTTTAAATTTAAAATGTAAATCTTGTCTTCAGAACCGAAAGTCAAAAACAACTAAAATATGCTCCCAAATGAGGAAAGTTTTGTAACACACTTTCTAAATAACAATTATATTTAAGTAAACAGATCGGTGCATCATTTACATATGTAATTATTACCCAATCAGTATATTTCGTTTTAATATACATATATGACGTACACGTCACGTGAACAAAGTATTTACATATTGTCATGACCTCTTTTTTTCAAGATTGTTAACTTTTTTTTTATCTTTGAATGACGTCCAACGTTCACAAAGAACAATATTAGATAACGTAAGAGAAAGAATCATCAAAAAATTAAACAAAGGGTGAGCTAATTTCAAAAATAGAGTTCTAAAAATTGAGTCATAGATAATTGTTTCTAATTCTGTAGATTTACCATTTTGATATTTCTTTTTTAAGAGATAGAAATTATTTATTAAATATGAGAAACAAAACGTCATTTTGAAACAGCAGGAGAGTTAGATAAAAATAGTCTTAAAATTGGTTATTTTAATAAATGCATTTAAAAATTAGTTAAAGCGTTTACTCTATATTATTCCAAATTCAATTGTTCTCAGTGTATTGTGACAAAGTAAAAGTCAGTCAGTCACACACACACACACTCAAGAAATAATATACCTAACTATCAATCATCCAAGAAAAAAATGTTTGTGAGAAATCTCTAGCTTTCATATTATTTTTGTATTTTAGGTTCATATCTATATTACCTCGCGTTAACTATTTCCCCGAAAACAAAATATGTAGCGAAATAGTGTGATTTAGCGTTGAATGTTGAGTTTTATAATCGCACATACATAATTTATATACTACTTAGATCAATGAATTAAAGGATAATTTAAGTCTTTTTTTATATATATAAAATAACGGTAGAAGCAAATTTTATATATAAAATGGAAGAAGAGAATCACAAATGCATTTTTCTCATTTTCTAACTTTACAGTATGCAAATTTTGAGTTAGAGATCGGAGACGATGCTTTTGTGGCAGCGAATGAGATTTGGTTCTCAACCAAATGTAAAACAAAACGAAAAAGAATGACCGACATTCAATAAACGAATGTGACGTCTCATCAAATAAAGACATTTAACAGACTCAGCAACTTGGTGAGCTGTTGGCAGGTTAGAAAAAGAGTCAAACTCAATCCGGAATAACAGAAGTCATCGGAGTTTCCCAAGGTGTAATTTCCATGATTTGAAATTAGTTTTCAGAGACTGGAAATGCAAGCCGAAGATTAGGGCAAAGTCGTAGACCAACAACGTCCAATGAAGACTGTTATTTAATACTAACAGCCCGGAGACACAGAAATATAAATGTCATTCTTATTCAACAACAACTTTGCTCACAGAAAATGGAGGTCCTCAGAATGTCTTTTCAGGACCAGGTGGACTTAATTTAAATGAGAACATTACTGGGACCACAATTTTGAAACAAACAAACCTCACCGATCAAAGATTCGTGTCACGTTAGCCGCAAGGTACAATTGTGCCCACATGGGAGTGGGCAACAGAACATGTATAATGAAGGAGAAATAAATGGCGCCATATATAATTTCTTATTCGGGCGAATCCCGTTTTTCTCTTCATCTTGAAAACATGCTTATTTTCCTCTGGAGAAAGCGTGGCACTAGAAACAAGTTTTCGTGTACGAAATTGTCAGATTTGGCGATGAGGGAGTGATGGTCTATACTGGCATCTCCATTGATGGGCGTACCGATCTCCATATGATTCGAAATGGGGCTCTCACCAGTCACTCATATAAGAATGAAATACTCAGACTTCTTGCATCAATTTGGAGATCACTCTATGTTAATAGACGATGCCACACGAAGATGTGCATCGCAGGCCACATCGAGCTAACTTGGTAAATAATTTCCTTTTGGAGGAAGGAATCGTACGAGTGGAATGTTCACCATGTTCTCTAGACATAAACCTAATCGAGCTGTTTGGGATATTCTAGGCATACAAGTTACTGGATGAATTTCACCCCCACAAACTCTCCAAGAATTGGAAAAAGATCTTTTAGAGGTGTGGGACATGTTGCCCCAGCCACTTCACAGCCTCATTAATTCAATGCCTCAAAGGTGTTCAACGTTGTTGGCCGTCTGGGGAAACCATACCTTTTACTATTATCAATTTTCATCATTTAAGGAAACATCTTTTTATTTGCTTTCATTATATGCATAGATTGTATTTTTCCTTTTTGTACCCAAATGCTAAAAAAAATAAATTTTTTTTTTCTACCAAGCAAACGTCGTACTTATCTCATATAGCCTACTAAATGTATCAATATCATTCTCCAAGTGCAAGATCAATCCACAACCTCAATATCCCTTAATATTTTGAGCAAAATATTTTTAGTTTATCTAAGTTTTAAATTGTATTTATGTTAATGAAACTGAAATAAGAATTAAAAATAAAGTCCTCTCCTTTTGTATTTGTTTCAATGTATTTATACAAATCAACTGACTGATCTGTTTTTAATTCTTTATTTTTAATTAACTTTTTTTTCTTAAATGAAACTTAAAACTATTTGATGACATATTGTTTTTGTTGGTGAAAACGATTGCTGTAGAATTTTGACTGTACTTTTTGTGAAAAATACAATTTTAGAAATTTGTTGTCAAATATGGCTATATATTTTACAATAAATGCTCTAATGTATTAAGTTTTGTTTAAATAACGTATGAATGTTTTTATTATGTTTTAATTAAATCTGCATTTTTATTACATAGGTTCTCTTGAAATTCAAGAAATTATTCAATGGTATATTATCTAATGCACTTTACTTTCCATGCGAGAAGCCAGAAAATGGAAAAGGTGCTTAACTTACATAGAAAAATTGTGATTTGGAAAAATAATCTAATGTATAAATTATAGCTAAATACATCAAATATAGCGATATTTATTATTTACTTAGCTTTGTACAAAATGCTGTGTTGCAACATGAAATGAGGTCCTACTAGAGATCCGCTTATAAACTGAGGAATGCTAGAAAAGTATGTTTAATTGCGAAATTAAAATGCACCAATGACATTTAAAATTGCAGCACCGTGAATAAAAGCAAATAAAAAAAAAGTATGGCATAAGAAACGATCAAATTTACAAGCATTTTAGAGGTTTGTAGAGGCAACACTAATCCAGTTTGGCACGGTGCTTAGATCGCAGAAACAGGCAATTCATTCCATTTAACTTTATTTCATCCAGAGTAGTAATTGCAAAAGGCTGCCTTGCCAGTTTCTCAGCAACCCATGAAGTTTTCAATTGGTGGCAGATCATAAAATTTTGCTAACCAGAACACAATCGAATATCCTCCATAATGAGGAATGTTAGAGCATGACGTGCAGCATATATTCTTACGCTGTCTTGTTGAAAGATGGTATTTCAAAGGTCTTGAAGCTTAGGGTACAACCACTGGCCTAAAGATGTCAGACATGCACTGATCGCTGTTCCAATCATCATCGATTCGAACAACAGATGAACATATCCTTTCCCTATAGCCTGCGCCCATACTATCACATCAAATTAAGAAGGGATTCTATGTCAATATCGAATGAAAACACGTGACGAGCATTCTCCTAGGATCCTCCAGAACATATACGGTCATCAGGACGAGATGACTCACACATACAGAGCATAGAGCATAGTTCACACACAGAGCATAGAGCATAGTTCACAAACAGAGCATAGAGCATAGTTCACACACAGAGCATAGAGCATAGTTCACACACAGAGCATAGTTCACACACAGAGCATAGAGCATAGTTCACACACAGAGCATAGAGCATAGTTCACACACAGAGCACAGAGCATAGTTCACACACAGAGCATAGAGCATAGTTCACACACAGAGCATAGAGCATAGTTCACACACAGAGCATAGTTCACACACAGAGCATAGAGCATAGTTCACACACAGAGCATAGTTCACACACAGAGCATAGAGCATAGTTCACACACAGAGCATAGAGCATAGTTCACACACAGAGCATAGAGCATAGTTCACACACAGAGCATAGAGCATAGTTCACACACAGAGCATAGAGCATAGTTCACACACAGAGCATAGAGCATAGTTCACACACAGAGCATAGAGCATAGTTCACACACAGAGCATAGTTCACACACAGAGCATAGTTCACACACAGAGCATAGAGCATAGTTCACACACAGAGCATAGTTCACACACAGAGCATAGAGCATAGTTCACACACAGAGCATAGAGCATAGTTCACACACAGAGCATAGAGCATAGTTCACACACAGAGCACAGAGCATAGTTCACACACAGAGCATAGAGCATAGTTCACACACAGAGCATAGAGCATAGTTCACACACAGAGCATAGAGCATAGTTCACACACAGAGCATAGTTCAGACTGAAGGAGAGCATTATGCCATTCCTATATCCAGTTTTGAAGTTGGGCTCACCGGAGTCATATCTGGTCTTTCTGCTGCATTGCGAAGAGAATATAAAGTAATAGTCACCGTGTTTGGTGCTTCAAACTGTACAGGTGGACACTGGACTAACAGAAAAAAAGTTTATTCCTCGACTCATGGTCTGTGTGATATGGTTGTACTTTTTTGTTGTACCAATTCATAGTGTCTGTTCTCTCGGGCATTGATTAGATTTGACTTATGGAGTTTAAAGGCGCAAGGTTCTATTACGGATAAATTGCGTCAGACGCTGCAAATGTTATCTTTCTCAATATTACATTTGGTATTTAATAGCAAAAATGTGTAATAGATGGCGCCACAATTCCCCAATGCATTTTTAAAATTGATATTTGTAAAAAAATATTTGTTTAAATTTTAGCAGTTAGTTCAAGTAAGATAAATAACCAGAGACATAAGAATGGAATGAAGTATTTGCAAAAGAAATTCATAATTTTTGAGTCGTCACTAAAATAAAACGTTAAAAAAAGTTCATGGAGTATGCATTATTGGAAAATTTCAGTTTCGAGTGAAGTTTCGAAAGCATTCAATGAAAGAAAGGTTTCATAAGCTTGGTGAGAGTTCGAAACTGGAAGAATTTTCTGATCCGGTAGATCAGGTTACAAATTTTTTTCTCGGGGTTAAATTCACACTACACTTTAACTCGGTAATAAAATCAAAGATAACATGTAATAAAGAGTAGTAAAATTACGTCTAAATTGCCATAAGATAAAAGTTATAAAAATTTTAAGAAGCCCGTAACACGCAAAAATACAAATAAATTAGGATGTGGATTTACATCAATTAAAATTATCAAATTTTGGAATTTAAATTTCCAAACATGGAATTGAAAAAAAAAATTAAGGAACCATAATCTCCTTAAAATCAAGATAAGGGATTAAAATCGGAGTAATTAACATCCAGAATATCATTTAATAAGATCTTCAACAACTCTAGCAAAGATCTTGCTTCTATAGAATCCCGACTCTTGATGGTGAGCATTTCTTCTAATTGATCGAGGTGTAACATCACATTTTGAGAAAACTCTGCTCTTACAAATCTAGTTCCGAATGAAAAACTTTTCTTTTATGCTGTACTCTGGATGTTGTATACGTCTTTTGCGCGGTCCTAATGAGCTGAAGCGCTAATCATTTGCATATTCCAATCTGTTAGCCCTTTCAAGAGATCTTGAGGAATGTAAGATTATTTAATCTTTGGCTATAGCAGGCTATATTATATTTTTAATGCTAGCAGTGTATAGTAAAATTAGGGACTCCTTTCATTCGCGTTACAATGCATTTGTGATCAGAGATGTATGAGAAAAAACGAAAACACGCTCATTGCTGCAATCAAAAACATTACTTTTATAAAGTTAAAAAATACAGTTATTCACGAAAAAAAAAAATAAATAATGATCCCAGTGGAACATAGAAACAAGGAAGGATTTGATGCCGTAAATATTTTTGCTTTAAGTTCAGTGGTTATGAATAAGACACAATTTTAAAAGAAAAGAACAATATGCTTCCAATATTTAAGCGAGCAGAGTTGCGGAATGGTGCGCCTATCGGAGTAAACTTTGATTTCAAATCGGCGTTTATTACGATTTAAATTTATTGCAAACATCGTAAATTAAATTCAAAATGGAAGCATTCTGTGTTTTATGTTAACCAGAAGCTAACATCTTGCTATAAGATTCATTCCTTTTCCGGAAGCACTTCTCACAATTCAACGGACCTAAAGAAAAATTTCAATAGTTAACCCAGACGCGCAGTTCACATTTTTGACTGCTCAGTTATAAGTACTGACTTAAGAAGATTCGGAATTTTGACATCACTGATAGATCTATAAGCCGAAAACATTGAAAAATATTGCAGAAACCATTATGAGAGGTTAGGGGCTTTATCTGATACGACTATCATGGACGCGACAAAAAAGTTAGTGCTCTTAGAGAATACTTTTGATTTTTTTACCTACATTTAAATTGCATTAAAAGACTTCATCTTTCACAAAAAGTTAATTTTCATAGCCAATTCCTTTAATATACTTTTTGCATTTATAAGACATTTTTAAATGGTTCTTTATTGAGAATTTTTTTATTTCAACCAACAAGTTCATAGGGCTGTTGTAACTTGGTAGGAGAAGAGTATTTCTCAAAACCAGGAGGTAGAGAGTTTGATACCTGACGCAGATGATTAATGGGCAGAGAGTTTATTCCCGTTACATATTTCAAGGGTCCGATTGCTCTTTGATGAAAGACCCTCATTTGAGTGAAACGATATCTTTAGGGTGGCAGATCAAGTATTGGGTGAGGGCCGGTCTTCTGTTTGGCTCCTTGCTTCTAAATTATGAAGATGTCTTTCCGGCTGCCTCTATCTGACAGGCAGAGCCTAATATTGGGCTAGGTTGAGGAAAATATGCCACGGTGGCTAGAGCATTGTTCTCGTAATCGCAAGACAGTGAGTTCGAAAATCCGTTGTGCTTACTGAAGGTGACTGGGTATATGTTGAGGGCATTTCCTCTAAGTGGATGTAGTAGGTCAAGAAGTCTTCTGCTTCTAAAGCATGAAGACTCCTACTCGGTAGCTTCAACCTGTTAGAACCCTTTTCGCAGTTTCATGGAAATATGCTGGTGCAACAACCCTCATCTGCTCAGCATTTAAAATGGTTACGGTCAACGGCTTTTTAGTCTTCAAAATGAGGCAGTCAATAAACTAACAAATGGTGGATAATTATATAGAATTTCAAACAGCACAAAACTTAGAATTTCTTTTTTTTAATTATATTTTATTAGTTACAAGAATAAATGAGTCCAGAGACTTGAAAATTTATATAAAATAAAGATTTGTTTTGAGGTTACACATGTAATGACAATTTTTCAGATGGAAATATTAATACACGAAATAACTGATCATTGAAAATTCACTAAAAATATTGGCGCATATAGGGAAAAAAATCCTATTTTAATTTGCTTACAATATTATTAAAAAATAAAAATTTTAAGAAATAATTCAACTTAAAAATCTTTTACCAGCATTATTTCTGGTTTGTCGAGCTTGATCACTGCATCTGAGGATGAATTCAACCAGAATCAACCTTTCAGAGCGACGAACACTGAACTTTTAACTTCATCCTAGGTGGGAATCTAACTTAACACGCAAGAAAGTGAAAACCACTATGCTAAGCGCCGCTGAGCATAGAGCTCTTATGCTAACTCTAACCTTCTTATAACAAACAGTTTTTTTTTTCTAGTGTAGTGGCATAGAGCAATGAAAATGCTAATAAAATTATGCTTTTGTGGGCGTCGTCTCTGTTGAAGTTTTATTCCTCAATTAAGTATCACAGAGCTTAGCATTGGAATAAAAATTTCTAAAACACATCTTCATCAGGTCAATACACAATCCATGAATTAGAACTTTTGATTGTATTTTAGAAAATGATTTAATTTTGAACAGAACATGTGAACTTTAAATCAAAAGCAAGAGTACTATTATTCAGATAAACTCCACTGCAAACATTTTTTGATGAACGAGTTAACAAAAATCATTGTTTCTACACATAATTCTATAACCCAGGTGTAATTTAAGTAATTCTAACATATAATTAAAAAAATACTTAAGCTGCTGACATCTAAATGTTATAATTATTTTGATTAGAATCCACTATAGTCATGATTTGCAATAGTCTCAATATTTTACTATATATTGATTATTGCAATATACTATTTAGTTATAATAAAGGAACTTAGATGCATTAAAATACTGCTAAACAATGGAAAACCAACATAACTTTTTAAAAAAACTGAAAAACCTCAAAATATAACCAGAGACTATGAAAAATCTCTCATTTTTTTCAAATACTTATAAAAAGTTCCATGAAATTTCAAAAAGAAACGAAGCAAATGAGAATTCCCCAATTATGTTTTCCTTAAACACCAAATCGCAATTAAAGATCATCCCCACAGGGAAAAAATTAAGGAATTAATGAGTAGTCATCTTTACCAGAACAATATTCTTAAGTTTAAGAATTCTTCTTACATTTGAGTCGGTCTGTTTCCCAATTTTTGTATCACACACACATTTTCAACTGCTATATCTAACAAAGTATGGCATTCTGACATTTGAGTCGCTCTATTTGTCAATTATTATGAGATATTTTTAACTTTTGTCATTCTAACAACTGTTGGTCAATTTTTGTGCTGCATTTTAAACTGTTGTTTCTAATGTATGTCAAGATTAAATACAGAGGAATTTAAAAACTTTTATATCTGGTTCAATAAAGACACAGAATAAAAAACACACAATGATTTCATTTTTTTATTATACGAGCACAAAGCAAATTATACATTTAGGCAAGACAAATTTCCATACACTTACATTCTTAAACTCATCCAGTTGCTTACGATATTGGATGCACCTCAGTCATAAATTACTTGTATCCGAATAAATTTCATTATTAAAATAAAAAAGGAAATACATATATGTACAAAGAAATCACCCATAGAAAAGAACACGAAGTAAAAATTGAAGTTTTAATTAAGAATAATCAAATCTTAGACGTTTGAAGTTTAATAATTATTTTGCAATAAACTAAATGAATTTGCAAAAGTTCCAAGGAAAACTATCTAAGAATGAATATTTTTCGATAAATAATTCAACACTATAGTACACATTATTTTGGATTATTAAGAAATTTTTAAACATTCATATAAAATAAAAATTGACATTTGCCCATTAGAATTATGTAAAAGTGAATTTCCATGAAAATTTAAGTCCCTCAAGCTAAAATTTGATAAGTGTGATAGAATGATGTTATCAGAAAAGACATTTATGTTTAGAAGTATGAACATAAAGTATTCATCACAAAATTTAATCAAAACATGAAAAAAAAACACATTAAAAACGTAAGATATACACTTATAGAGAATGCATTATTTTCACACGATTTCTGATGTATAAATGTGTTACATAAGCAATTTAATGATAATTCATAAATATAAATTTTATGCACACTTATATCACACACAAATTAAATTTCTCATAATTTCTACATTAAAAACCAATTACTTTTTTATGTTGTTTCAAAACTTTTGATTTCATGCTTAAGTTTATTAAATTCAATGAAAAACTGATATATTCAATAAGATTTGTAAAATACAAGCATTACATATTTTCTGAGTATTTTTCATATTAGTAGGAATACAGTAACACACCAAAAGCACATTAAGGAAAAATGCAATTATCTTTGTATAAGCAAAATAAAAATAAAAATATCAGTCAATGCCAATTTCAGATATTGATTGCAAGACTTTGAGCTTACAAATAATTTCAATGAAGCTTAATGAAATTTTAATTACCATTTTATAAGGAACCTTCAGGTAAAGAGTTTAAATATAAATATTTTTTAAACCATAGCATATATTAAAAAAATAAAATACAAGCTTTAACCTTAAATCACACATACACACACTTTTTCTTGTATACATTAATTTCTGTACAGGTATTAAAATATAAATAAAAAAATCAGGCACCAGATTATATACATCAAACTTTCAAAAACATGTTGCAAAGTAAGTTTCAGCCTATTTTGAGAAATTACCAGTAACAAAATATACAATTGCTTTGGGTCAGAGATTTTAAAAGAAAAGTTGTACAAAATTTTCGTTGTTATTGTTGACTAGTGTCAGTGACCATACATCATAATATAGCAGCTCTTTTATTTAAAAACTCTATTAACACAAATTTTATATAAATATTATTCACCATTAAAATAAATCCAAATCATATATTGGTTGTAGAATTGAAAGTTAAAGTATTCTAAGATTTGATGATAAGTAGAAAAAAATATTTCATGAATTTTTAAGATAATTTAAGTAAGTTGTTTATTAAATAACGCAAGTTTTAGGAAAATAATTCACCATAGCTTTTAAGTAGAATGTCATCCAAAAATCTTCCAATATTGAACACGAGTATTAAACATCTATTTTAAAAATGAATAAAAAAATTATGAAATATTTTTCTTTACTCATGGCATGCCAATTCAAAGATAAATTTATAAGCTTTTAATTCAAGAATTACCTTAAGTGAATATTTTGATGCTACAAAAAACCTTTTGTTCATAAAAAAGAATTTAAAAGTAAAAAAGAGTTACAGTAAAGCACAATCTACCACATTTACAATTACGTAATGCAAACTTAAAGTCTATATACTACCCATTATTTATGTTTTTGCTTTAATAAATTTTCAACTTTCAAATTTAAATTTCACCTTATTCAGCCCATTCAATAAAACACTCAGAGATTATGACAATGATTATTAATTCAAAAAAGTAAAAATTTTCGTTTACTACTTTTGATATCAAAAGAATACTTGCAGTCAGTTTCAAAAATATTTTTTATATAGATAATACTTTAAAAACATATTATTAAATAAATCTAGTTAATAGTTACTTTAGTTTGGTAATAAATAAAGTTAGTTAAAAGTAAAATGTTTTAAATTCATAACAATCCAAGCTATAAGATAATTTTGATTCCATTTCTTTCATTTTCCAAAATGCTTTTAATTTCTTTATAAACTGTGCTTTACTATACTAATCTTGTTAAAATACTAAAATGTAATACTTCATAAAACGTTTAGTTTCTATTAAACTCAAGACGATAAGCAAGAAAAATAAGACCATTATACACTAACAAAATAATAATGCACATATAATTTACACAAGAGTTTTGCAACACATCTTAATAGAAAAGAGTAGAGGGCAAACAATTTACTAAACTAAATGTGTTGTATAGAAATAAAAAATATAAAACTTTATAAAAAGAAAAAAAAAACTGTGCTGTAAATATTGTGCTTTTCATTTATGAAAAATAGTAATGAAAAGATGGCATTAATTGACCCACATCCCATCTTGCGGACACAAAGGCACAGTTGTACAACACGAGTAAGACACAAATATTACAAAGTTAATAAAGCACATTATATAATTTGCTACATTTCAATATTCATGTAATCCCAGTAAAAGACAAGGTGGTGCTTTTTTTTTCTGAAGAAAAAATTGTATATAAAATTTTAAGAAAAGTTTTGTTTGTAAAAATGTAAAAATTGAAATTTGACACACAGACTGGAAGATGCAAATAATCATGTGAAAATTATCAACAGGCAACTAATATGAGGATGAAATTATTAAAAGTCATAGTGTCAGGTACCATATTGTAATACTTAGAAATAATACAGAGTCATACAATGGTATATTGTGTTGATAATGCAATAATTGATAGTACATATTAACTTAATATAAACTAAAAAATTTAAAGTTTTAATTTAAAAAAACATTCGTACAAATGCAAAATATTTTGCATATATAAAATAATATTTACCTGGTGCTACAAAAAAAATATAAATAAATAAAGTAAGTTTTATTTATTTAAAAATGTACTTGATACTCAGGATTATAAATCTAGAAGATTTCAAACATAAATCATATTGACAGTAGTTACATGATCATCATAACCAAAATTTCTTTAAATAAATTAACTATTTTATTGCTTCCTATCTTTTGTCACATAACTACTAATGTCAACTAGAAGAATTTTTACATAAAAAATAAAGTATGAAAATGCATTTCCCCACAAATTACAGTCAGTGCAAACAGCATACATAAAACATTTTTATTTTACATATAAATATTCTATTTACAGTTACAAAAATGTTGAGCTAATAATCTACCAATATTTGTTTCAAGAATAGATAGAGAATATTATAGAAGATATAGCAATATATTATTAAGTACATAAACTATAAATATCGAGAACTTAGAAAAAAAAGCAGCTTTAAAATTATAGACTAGTAAATAAAGCTGCAAGATATTTATAACTGTACAAATAATTACACTGCAATTTTAATAAAATCTTCATATGATAAAGCAATAAAACTTATCAACTCAAAAATATATATCAAATATGTTTGAAGCCAGATTTTTATAATTTGTAATTAAAAATAGATACCAAAATGAATACATAGAACAAAATCCTCACATATTTAAAAAAAAAAAAAAAAAGTTATTAAAATAACCTAGACTAATATCTTTTGCAGCTATTATTTAATGTAAAGAAAAGATGGAATGTCAACTAAGGAACTTTAAATATAAATTATGGATTGGAACAGCTTTAATATTTAAATATAACTTTAAATTTCAAGCACAAATTTAGTATTTTAATCTGGCTTCAAACACTTGTCAATTTTACTTATAAAAAATAATGTTGCAAACAAAAAATAAATTCTTTGAAGCAATGAAATTCTGTTACTAACACAAATGTAATGAAATATTTTATCTGCTAAAAATCAAAATAACCATATAATTGACAGCTTTCAAAGGCTGCTTTAATTTTTGCATCACAGTTCCATGTGCAAATTTTGATGCAAACCAAATTTCAAATAAATTCTTACATTGTTAAACTGGAATGAAAAGACTTAAGAGGATTTCTCCATTATAGGCCATATGAATTTCGCATCACAGCGTTTGTATGTGAACAAGCAGTTGGATCCAGCTGCCATAAGATCAGCTTTAACCACTTGAGGACACTCACCATCAGCAAGCATAGTTTCTAGATTATGAGAAGAAAGCAAAGCTTAGTAACAAACATTTTGACAAAATTCAAAGAAACAATAAACTTGAGAAGATTTAAAACTTATTTAAATAAATACTTTAATAATAACAAATTTCTGTCTGATTCCCAAAGGAAAACAGCACTATCTTGATTTCTGATTTGTTTTTAGAGTTCTAATCAATCAATTGCATTTTTATATATATTGTACATACAAATAATTTTGATTCTCAAGATATTTTCCAGAAGGAAACAAATTCTAAACTTTACTATACAAAGGAAGTGTTTAAAAATTCTGAAAATATAAATACTGAGTAAGCTTAAGAACTCTTATTTGCATGTAATTGAAATGAATGTCAAAGTGATAACACTTAACTGTCAGCTTTAAACTTCATAAATATTTTATAAAAATATTTGGGACCTTTTCTTTTATCAGAAGCATATACCAAACTTTATGCTTCTATTAAAAATGAAACACGAATGCAATAATCTGCAGATATTTGAAGCATTGTAATAAACTGAGTGATGCCTGGTGGTGCACCCAAGATACAGATCTGATTTTCAGTCACTGGGCTGGCCAAGATCGAATCAGAATTTTATCTTTTCAGTGGGTCGATAAAGCTGAGTACCCAGCATATTTGGATACTAAACACTGGGGATTTTGCGTTAGACAGATTATCTAACCAGGTCATATGTTTTGCACCCCAGGACATTTATGTTTGCAATATCAATCATGATTGATTTTTTTCTGTTATCAATCATAACAGATATGAGTACTATAGGCTTTGGTCGGATGTATATGGTGTATTATGCTAAAGTTTAGTTTCAGATCATTTAAGTTAATTTTAACTAAATAATCAATAAGTTGGAACTATTTTATTTATTTTCATTCATTTAACATCAAAGCTTCAATTTAGCTTTCTAATAATTCTCAAACATAAAATAGCTCTATTACATATATATTATGTATGCTTCTAAAAAGTTTATTTGTCACACAATATAAAAATGAGAAAAAAAATTCCTGCAAAACAGTACATTTATATTCTTAATAACTGTATATAATGCAAAATTAGAAAGTTTCACATTTACCAACAAAATACAAAAATAAACTAAATAAATAAAATTACCTTGTCCATCAACAAGTTTGAATAGACAATAATCCTGAGGGTTCGTAATATTGAACTTGTGAGCAATTAATTTAGCTGAAAGAATAATTGTTTTAATTAAAAATAACAAAGTATACTTCATAATATAAGAAGACTATTGCAGTAAGAATAATTTAACAAAAAATATAAAATTAGTATTTATAAGAAATTGCTTTAGCAATTTATCTTTAGGAATATATAATAAGCTTGAATTAAGAAATCTAGTTTAATATTAGATTTCACAAACACAATAGTATTGCTTAAAAAATATGGTTTTTAACAATTTTTTTGTTTTAATATATTTCTAACAAACATACTTAAAAACATAAAATAAATTTACATTAAAAATAAATTTACATTAAAATATTATATATTTTATTCATATATATATATATATATATATTTGAAGTACAGTGCTAGTGCAGAGTTTTATTTTCGGGATTTCTTTTTTATTTAACATTTTGACAAGGATATATTTTTAATAATTTCATATCTCGAAAATTGCAGACATGAAAGTTTTTTGTGTAACACAAGGAATTTCATAAAATTATTTAATGTAGAAAGAGAATAAAATAGGGAGGGTTTGTTTCAGATACAAGAAAACCATTTTAGAGATTAACATTCCTTTTAAAGATTGGATTAAAACTTCTCACTCATAGAATGGAACCAGTTCTTTTTATTGATTCACTATAGCTCACTTTTCAATGAAAAATTAAAAATATTCCTTGCAGCCCAATAAAATGATGAACATGTATAAAAACAAGAATAAAGTCTTTTAGTAGCCTCAAAAGAGTTGTCAATCATAAACTTAAAAACTTCAGGGCAGTTCTTGAGGTGAGCAACATCCATATCATCATGATTGCACAATGGACAGAAAGCAAAGCCCATTACACCTGTTCAATGCAGATGCCTTTGTAGATAGTCATGCCCAGTTGTCACCTGGAAACAACAGCACCAACAGCTCGTGATATGGAGCTAGGAATTTTATTGTTCCCATCAAGTAGAGTCTATTGCCTGTCCATAGCTGCTGTGAGGGAGCGCCAGTCAGGGAGACAAGTGGAAGCGTGGGCGAGGAGTCTATAATTTATGTTTTAATATTGAATGTTTGTGTTTGTTACTATTAAATAAATGAGACATCAGAAATCTTGCTAATTTTTATGTTTACATCACCAAAGAAGGTTGCAGCTTTGAAACATGATGATGAATCAAGCAGCGTTATGTTACAGACGCATCAGCATAAAAGGCAATTCTGTCATACTTTATTTCACTCAGGATTACACTTTAGATGTTATGCAAAGGCAAAGGGGGATCTGGCTGGATCATAAGGAAGAAAGCTTTCGCAAGTCTGTCGGCCTGTATATTAATATAGATATATTATACTAATATTTTCTTCATGTATCTAATTAATTTTAATATGATACCATTATATAATTAGAATATAATTGCAATTATGATTAAAATTATATGAATTACATTTAATTTGAAAAATTTACAGACTACATTAAATGCTGAACCTTGTTGAGTTATTCTGAACACAACACAACGTATCAAACTTAATACAAATGAACAACACATCAAATAATTGGTGACTCGGACGTGATTTCAATCAGCTTAATAATTCAAAATGCCTGACACGGAAACATTAGAAGCATGTGGCGTGAGTATAAAAATACTGCCGTTCTGGTTTGACAAACCTGAAATATGGTTTTACCAGGTTTAAGCGCAGTTCAAGATCTGTAGAATTAAATTGGAGGAGACTATGTTTAGCCACCTCGTCGCTCAATTAGAACCAAAAATTCTGGATGATATTTGAGACATCCAGAATCTGCTCTTCTATAATTTCCAAGATCTAGATTGCCTTTATCACTTTGTACTGATGCATCAGAGTTTGCAGTTGGCTCAGTACTTCAACAGTATGAAAATAAGAGCTGGAAGCCAATAGCTTTCTACTCCAAAAAACTGAATGATACGCAGAGAAAGTATAGTATCTATGACAAAGAACTGTTGGGAATATAACTTTCTGTAAAACATTTCAAACATCTGTTAGAAGGCAATGATTTCACCATCTACACCGATCACAAGCCTCTGACATTTGCATTTCGACAGAAAAATGAAAAAGCATCACTAAGGCAGCTATGACAACTACACTATATTTCTGGATTTTCCACTGATATTCTACATATTCAAGGCAAAGATAATGTAGTTACTGATGCTTTATCACGAATTGAATCTGTCTCTATCATTGACTATGATGCTATAGCAGAAAAGCAAGTGCATGATAAAGAACTACAACAATTAATGCAGGAAAGTCCCTCTTTACAGTTTAAACCCTCAACATTGCCATCAGGAAGGACACTATGGTGTGATATCTCAACATCAAATATTAGACCTTACATTCCAGAGAAATTTCAAATGGAGATGTTTCAACAAATACATGGTTTTTCTCACCCTGGAGTTAAAAGCACCATCAAACAGGTGACAGAAAAATTCAATTGGCCAGATATGAAGAAGCAAGTAAGAACATGGGCAAAGACATGTATCAGATGTCAGAAATGTAAAGTAAACAGACACACCAAGTCAAAATTTGGAGACTACCAAGTTCCAGATTCAAGATTTAGTGTAGTACACATAGATTTGATTGGCTCACTACCACCTTCGGAAGGCATGGAATACTGCCTAACTTGCATTGATCGGTATTCTTCATGGATAGAAGCAATTCCCTTACTTGACATAAGGGCTGAAATAGTTAGTAGAGCTTTCGACAACAACTGGATTAGCAGGTCTGGTGTCCCTGCTCAAATTATAACAGATAGAGGAAAACAATTTGAATCCCAACTATTCAAATCTCGTGCTGCCATATGTGGTACTAAAGTATCGCATAGTACTTCATACCACCCTTAATGTAACAGAAAAATAGACAGAATAGGATCCTGAAAGGTGTTATAAAAGCACATAACATAAGATGGACTGAATCCCTACTAGTACTACTTGGTTTGAGAGCTGCCATTAGACCAGACACAAACTACTCAATTGCACAAATAGTGTATGGTTCAAGCATCAAGTTACCAGGAGAATTCTACGACCCACCTACCATCAAATTGGACCAAGAAACCTTTGTCTCACAGTTACAGAAGTTCATGGGACATCTGAAACCAGTACCGTCAGCTAGTGTCAAGAAGCAAAGAATATTTGTACATAAAGATCTAAGGTCTAGTTCTCATGTTTTTTGTGAGAATAGACAGAGTGAGAAAGGCCCTCAAACCACCTTATCTAGGACCATATAGGATAGTTGAACGTTTTGATAAATTTTTCACTTTGTCAATGAAAGAAAAATGTAAACATTTCAATTGACCGCATAAAACCTGCCTATTTGTTGGTTATGGACAAAGATAACAAGCAGGCACCAGCTAAACAAACATATGAGAAATCAGATCACAGAGATCCATACCTCTCAGTTAACAATCAAACAACTTCCAGGTGTGGTCGGAAAATAAAACAATGGGTAAGGTTTAGGGTTTAAAAATTTTATTTGTATACCCTTACCTCAATTATATTCTGCATCAAAAGTTATTCTGTGTAATTATGTTGTGAATATATAGATACATAAATAATTTCACCATATTATATTAGTTACCTTTAAATTTTGCCAAATAATATAATATTGCAAATATAATTTATGCTCTTCATTCTATTAAATGTAGTGATAGATATACTGAGTATTACATTATATTGTATAGGCAAGCAAATGAAATATGGCATTTAATAAAGTTTGGATATTGAGGTATATGTATGTATATATAATGATTCTCTCCCCCTCTTACCTGTAACATTTGTTTATTTCTTATAAAAAATATTTTCCTTTACAGTACATGAATATGAATTTTTATTGTTTGAATTTTCTTGCATTATTTACATCAATATATCAATTTTCATAATTTCTCTTGAATCAACATCTATACTTTATCTTCTGAATTAAGTATGTTTATATAATTATTCTTATGATACAAATTGTTCTTATTATAATATATTTCCCTTTGAAATTATTCTTTTGATGTACAGATTATTTTTATGATTCATTTCTCTATGTAGGAATTATGTTTAATTGTGTGATTTTGGGTATTTATATAATAACATCAAATATTATAAACATTTATTCAATTTTATTACCTAATGCACTATAGATGTCACAACATTGATTACAAAATCATTTTTGTTCTTTATTTCATGTCATTGAAAGAATAACGCATTGACTATGTAAATATAAACTAGAAGAGAATATATGTATGGATTTATGGCACATTTTGTGTTGTATAATATTTCAATTGCATATGGAGATTTTTTTTTTTCAGCATCAGATTTGAGTAATAAGTCCTAATCTTTAATTAATAAATCTTGTGTGAATATATTATCAATATATCTTGTTTAATTAATAGATCCTGAAATTTCTTGCATATTAGTAATACTTGATACGAGAATAAGATTCAGTATAATTTCATTTTTCATATTATATAAATTATTTTTTGTTTATATATACACATATATACACACACATATATACATATATACAAGGATATTTTGATTTAATTCTTATTTATGAAATTATAATGTTTCATTTATAGTATTTATCATTTTAATACAGTGTCCATAGTAAAATACAATATTGAACTTAACATTGTATTTAATACATATCCATAATTCAACTTACTTCTCCTACCATGATTATCTGATTATCGTAACTCATTTACTGGTGAGGGAGTATGTAAGGACAACAATTATTGTTATTTTTGCCACAAGATGGCTGCACCTGTCAAACAGCTTTCTGAAATTGATTGAATGATGTCTGACAGGGTTATAAAAAAATAATTAATTCTATTTCCTAAATTAATAAATGTTAAGTTTATTTTATTCTAAAGTAATTAATTATTGTTAATTTTTATAATAATTGTAGTAATTTATAATTTATATTCAGTTTTATGTAATTTTACTTTTATATCTTTTAACTGTTTATCTCAATGTTAACTGGAAACCGAACTGCACTTGAAAAAACATGTTTTTGAGTGCCATGTTTAGTCGCTTCGCTGATACGATCAATGTTGTATGCTTAATAAAATACCTATTAGATGCTGAACCATGTTGAGTTATTTTGAACGCCATGCAACCTAACAAACTTAATACGAATGAACAACACATCTAATAAAAGAAAACCCATCTGTTTAATATGTTTCTATTAATTCTAAAAATACTATTCAACACAAAATGACTGACAAAGTGGAAGCAAATGAAAAAAGCAATATAAATAAGAATATTCCTTACCAACTTCTTTAGTAGTCATATTAGGTTTTATTGGAAGGGTCTTGGAAATAATGCTACCAGTTAATTCATCGGGAATCATGATTTTTAAGAAACCTTGCAGATCTGCTATGCAAGCAAGCCTGGGTTCTGGAGAAGGCTGCAAAGAATATAAAAGCAAAATAATTAGAACATATATAATTGATGACACTGTAATCTGTTATTACATAATACTTTAAACATGGATACATAATTTAAAACATAAATAAACACATATTTAATGCTTGCAAAATTAACACTTTTAAATAGAAAAAAGTGCACAACACAGAAAGTTCTAATTCAATGTGACAATATCATTTTTCCTTTAAAAATTTTTTTAATTAGAAATTTGTGAATAAAACATTATAAAATAGACATTTTAAGATGATATAGCAATCAACAATAAAGTTATAAACCTAACTTCTCAATAGATTATCACATTTACATTTTGGAAATGAAAATAAAAATAAATTCTTATATAGTAATTAATATGTACTTCATATATCAGGCAGAACTTTATTGATTTTTTTATTCACTTAATATATTCTTAACACTTTTATTTTGTCAAATTTTTGTTCCTGTACTACAATAAAACATGAAATCACATAATGTTAAATAACATAATACCCATCATATAACAGTTAACATAAAAACTGACAACTTTTTTTAATAATAGCAAGGCACTGTGTAAGTAACCCTTCACCACAACAAAGCTGGAAACTTCTACTCATTTATTGTTACCTGGTAGGCACCTGTGAACAAAGTCACAGAGATAAGTAAATTTAACCATTACAAACATGTTTATAGGTTTGGTTATAGGTAAACACGTCATACCATTGGAAACCATCATACCATCGTTTATAGGGTGGGCCTTATTCGCACATCATCTAAGAATGGACAGAGAAACACAGAGACAAAGAAACATCCATGCACAGAATGGGATTTGCAACTGGGCCCAACAGCCTAGGGGTTAGGAATACTAACCACTCAGCCATTAGTCAGCTTGAAAATTGAAAAATGTTATAAAACATGAATATAAGAATAGAAATTTGACTAAGCTTTGATATTCCCAAATTTGTTACCTCTCCTTGTCTGAAAAACGTAATTATTGATAGTGAATTGTATACATGAAGAACAAAAGAAAGAGTCTAAAAAATTTCCAAGCATCCCTAATTTGACAGATAAACAACATCAATATCAAATTATTCATAATAGTAGGAGTTAAATTCAAGATTTTTCCTTTTATAGAAGTGAATCTTAGACATATATAATAGCAGCCTTTGAAATGGTTTCAAAACTGTAATAAAAACCAACCGTTTTGCAAGTAAGTTGAGATCTTGGACTGCCAATATCAACACTATAAGCTCGACCACTGTTATCAGGACCAGCCATACTGTCAAAGGCTCCTAAAGGTCCTTCCGGGCTACACGCCTGTAAACTCTTCAGGACATGGACAGCACTGCTCAAAGTTGTTAAATAATACCTGCATGAAATGGGAGAGAAAATTTTAAAAGTTTGCTTTTCATCCAAAACAAAAATAGTTAAAAACAAAGTAATGTATTTTATTACATTTATTATATCTAAACAAAAATGGAATTTGAGAACAAGAAAACTAGTAACTAATCTTAAGCTGAACATTAAAATCTATTTGATTATAACTAGTAAATAAATTTCACATTTGAATTTAAATATTTTAACTTGAATATATTGCTTTTCTTTAAACATGAATTATGAAATAAAGATAATGCAAGCTTTTATAAACATAAAAAAGGTTCAAATCTAATTTTATTATACATCAAACAATAAATAGATCAATATTTTTGAGTACAAAAGTGAAATACATTAAAAACAATTATGCTTCACACATGAAGCAAATATTCCTTTCAATCAACTATGTATAACCCTAAAACTTTTGACAAAGAAAATAGCTTTTTATTCACCTTTTTTAAAAACAGACTCACTATTTATGTAGATTGGAATTGTGTGACCTTTATAGCTGCACATAAAATATGCACGCAAATACATTTGATTAGATAAGCAATTCATATGTTTCTGATTTGGCAGTACAAATTTGCAAAGGTGATAAAATTTTCTCACCTTTACAAATCAATTTAAATGATCTTAACATCATTACAACAATAAAGCATAGAAAGTCATACTAAATTAACTATTACTTTGACAACACAAAGTGAATTACATATCAGCTGAAGGTATTTAAACAATTGATATGTCTTTCAGAAGATTCCAGAAACATTTTTCATGTTTAAAAGGTAAAAAATAAGAAAATTTAAGCATTTATTAAGGACTTCCAGTGGTTTAGTGATAAGAGACTGTTCTTCATGGTGTAAGGTCTACGGTTCGATTCCACCCCAGACGAACAATGGAAAACGGATGTGGTGATGCAGCTATATACTTCAGTTAGGAGGAGTATTTGAGGGTTTTCCCACGTTTTTTCCCTTACATCATGTGAATACAATTCAATATATATATATGAAAAGTTTTCTTGGAAGGCAATTTATGAGGTGGATATTGAAATGCCTTATAGCCTTAAGCTCTTACTGTCTATCTACTATGTTGTGTCAAAGCATTTACTATGACAAATCTGCATGCAAAAAGCAGATGCCATTTCTATTGATTGTGCAACAAGATGTGTGGGGCAATCAGCAAACATGAATTGTATCTAATTTAGATCAGGATTTGTAAAATCCTTTCAATCAAAAGCAACAAACAGTAACTGCTTCACATAATGTAGAGTTTGTTGTAGTTTTTTAGTTGGAAGTAATTTTTGTAGGGAGTAAAAAATCTAAAAAAAACTTATTTTCCTTCAATATTATACACTATTGTAATATTTTTTACGTAACATGAGTACATATAGATTTTAAACTTTGACAAATATTTTAAGTTACATTTTAATTTTATGTTTTTTCTTAAGTGAAAATTCCATATTTTATGAGACACAGGAGTGCATTTAGTGAAATTAAAGTCTATGAAGTTGCCCCTCCTCATTTCATTTAGTGCAGTATTTACATTGACATGGAATTTCTTGTTCATTGTTTTAAACCATTTTTTTTCAAATGCAGTGTTTAGGGAGATATTGCCTTACATCTGGAAGTTAGGACACATTTCATTACATTCAACTTAAAGTGTGCTTACATTATAAAAAACATTATACATAATTTTTTGAGTCCTTATTTCTATAATTATTTATATATTATAAAAAAAATGCAAGATAAAGATATCTAAATATATTAAGAAATAAAATATTGCCAAGAATTAGCTTTATGGTAAACATATTGCAATTATTACCCTCCTTCCCTTGCCATGAGAGAGGGATGAAGTAATCCCCACATGTAATCTGCTTCTATTTCAGCTGCAATAAGTCCACAGCGTACGAGCACACAAATGAAGATAGGTAGGAAATCTATAAATAATAAAAAAAAATATTTTTAAAGGAAATCGATTTTGTTGATTAAATATAGGGAAAATATTAATTATTTGAAAGTTTTCTTGGCACAACAAATTTGTATAATTTTTACAAAACTTCTATAAATTTATAAGCATTTCAATAAGTCTGATTTGCATAAAAATAAAGTGATAAAAAAGATAAATTGTCTTAAGCTTCTGGATGATTAAAGTTCCACACTTTAACAGATAAAAAATTATAAAATTTTCCAAAATAACAAAAATAATTTTACCTCCAGCGCCAAGAGAAACATTTTCTTTGCCTTGAGCTATTTTGTCTTGTTGAACCTAAAAATATTATTTTAATAAAGAACTTTCCCATAATTGTTGAATTTGATTTTTATACAGTAAAGAAAATGCAATGATAAATGCTTATGTGTATTATATATATATATAATCACATAATATCTTTTAATCAAGAGTGAAATACAACCCATTATAAACACAGATTATATTTTTATTTATGATTTTGAAGACCTTATAAATCAAATTTTACAGTGATAACATCAATTTCATTTGCAATATTTTTAGCTGAAAAGCAGCAACTGTAAAAATATAGATGTCAGAACATTTTGAAATTATAAATACAGATTTAAATAAACATTAACATAGAAAAAATGAAATATGGCCACATACACTATTATATATTGTAGAAATTGCTGCCAATAAATTTTCCAGTTTCTTCAAAGGAGAATATGCCTGCTGCAAACGATTAAAGAAATGATTGACCACTTCTAAGGAAGTACCCTCTGGCAACTTGAATTCAGGCTGAAAAAGTTGAATACGATCAAAATGAAAATCAAAGTAAATTAAAAGAACAAAAATCAATGTAACTAAAAAATTTGATTGAGAAATTTGGTGTACAGAGGAATATAAATATCATTACAAGATGAATTTCAATTCCTCTGTACACCAAATTTATATATATCTGTTCTACTCCTTTACTATAAATAAAAACACTTCTGTAATTGTTTCCAAGATTAAAAATATAATTTGGTAAATTTCATAAAATGAGAAGATTAAGTATTCTTCACAATTGTTAAAAATAACTTAAATTTTATAATAATTTTGGTTAAAAACTGCATATTTATCGTACAAAAATTCTTCTAATTACAATCAACTTAATAAATCTTACTTACTCGTACACCTAATTCCTCAGGGGTTTTTGAACGAGCGAATTTAATGTTATCAGAAAGTAACTTTAATGATCCATTCCTAAGAGAAAAATAGAAGAAATTCACCTATATAAAACTTCATAAATCAATACAAAAAAGAAATATGAATACAAGATTCCATATTATAATACATTGTTAAAAGGAATCAAATTTACTTCAAAATTACTCAAACTAATGAAAAACTTTAATAAAATTATTGATACATGTTTAAACAATATTTTCAAATAAACTAAATAATAAATAAAAGTGATTGCAATGTCAGAAATGCTGAAGTAATTTGAAAACAATATTTCACATATTAAAATAATGAGTGACTGTATAACTAAATATAGAACACAATAAGTTGATGAATTTTATTTTTCTACATTTTTCTATAGTTCTTAATGTAACAGAAATAACTATAATTAAATAATTAATAAAATATTAATATCTCCTTGTACATTACACAGTAAAATAAACATTATTAAGATAATAGTCATAAACAAACAAATTTAAAAAATGTAAAAGTTTTGAATTAAATATTTCTTTACCTTGTGTATTCATTTACAAACAACTGGTAAATGAAACCTTTAAGAGGTTTGATCACCAACTTATGTAGAGAATCTTCAATCACTGCATCAATATCCAAAAACTCATCGGATCTCAACTAAGGTAGGAAAGAAATTTTAATTAACAAAAGTCTATAAAGTATAAAATAAAAAGTATTCAACACAAACAAATTTTTTTTTCAAATTTATAATTATTCACAATATTTTATACATATGAAAATAAAAATACATATTACATTTGCATATTTCTAACAACAAAAGGTTAATTTTTATCAAATAAGTTCTGATTATACTCATTTGAACAAACAAGTTTTATTAAATGCATAAATCACAATATAAGGGGAAAAACACACACACAAAATATAATAATTTTAATAAATTAAATTTCAAAACACCGGGACAATAAGAATGCAAAATACTACATAAAAATACTCCCGATATTAAACAGAGGGGAACTTCACGATTCTTTACAAATCATTTAAAAAGAATAAATGTTCTGTAAAAATAATCTAATTAAAAAATATAAAATTTAAAAATCTACTCCATAAAATTTTATAATTACCTTGCTTCTTTCTTCTTGCAAGAGATTTTCAAACCTTCCTTCACCATGCTTTAAAAGGTAATTCTTTATGCCACTCATAAACTGACGAATCTAAAAAACAAAATATTTAGTAAAATTGTTTTCCTTTCATTTTTTTTATTTTTAAATAAAATTCAATTATACTTACATTTCTCATTACAACCCCTGGCTTTGTTTCAGTACTTTCTTTAGTGCACTGAATAAAATGTTCTATTGACTTAGCAAATGTATTATCCCGTTCATCAGCTAACCTGAAATATATTTCACACATTTATGCTGTTTCATAATCAAAGATAAAGTTACTTTATTATTGTAAAATGAGGTATAAATATAAGTGAAATTTATTATTTTACCTGAAAATGTAATGTCTTATGTTTTCACCAATTTTTGAGGCACTTCTGTTTCTTAAGGCTGCAACTCTTTGTGCCGCTAAAAAAATCATTGAATTAAATGAAACAGAACAAATTTAAGGATTCATAATACTTTAATTAGTAGAATCATTAAACCTAAATTTAATTCAAATTTTTAGAATAAATATTTATAACAATGGAGATAATAAATATGAGTTAATGTTTAACATAATGATTTCATATTTAAAATGAAATATCTTCTTAAAAATTTAGATAGTCAATTTACTGACTCAGAGAAAGGCTATATCAGCACATAGCTATTGAATACAAATAGGAATGCAATTAAAAAGGCACACTTTAATTCAGAAGTGCTACCTTAAATTTCAGAAGTCTATATTGCAAGATTACCTAATAAGGGATCCAGTCTTTCTTCAAAGCTTTTATTTCGATACCTTTCTGAGCTTACAGTAGGATACTCTGATGCAGATGTATCATCATTGCCTTCACTAGTTATATCACTGTAAGCACTCACAGTTGAATTGCTTTCGGTATCTTCAAGGCCCACGTTATGAGGAATTTCATCAGCTTTCTACAATGAGAAATTCAAAAATATCGAAATATCATGAAAAACATTATACAGTAAAACAACATTGATGCCACAAATTTGAGAGTCTTACAACTAAAACCATTAGTAGATCTATTAAGGACTGCCTTTAGGAGAACTTTCCATAGAAAGGGAAGAAACTGGTCAAATTATCAGGCCCTCTTCTTCATTGATATATATGCAGAAAACAGAAATGCAATTTTCATATTGTTCAAGAATGGATGAAATCAGATTTAGCATCTACCATTCCAAAGAGTACAGTTTTACTACTAGACCATAATGAGGAGTAATAGAATTTCAATTAGTAGTTTTTGGGAAAAAATGAAAGAAAAATTCTTACAAAAATTAGCAACAAATTTTTCAAAAATTTACATAAGTAAAAAATAAATGATTCGCATTTCCTAACACAAGATCGCAAACTCCACTTTATTTAACACGAAACTTTTGCTTCACATAACTTCATTAAAACAAAATTAAAAAACTGCTGAATGCATTGTTTATGTTTTTCCTGATCATGGTAATATTTGATGTTCTCACAAAATGACTATTCTTCCAACTAATTATTGAAAAATCAAAATTTCACAAGGGAAAATAATGTTAACTGCATTGCTTTTAAAAGTTCTAATGTAAGGAAATTACTTTATAGATGAAGTAATTTTGTAAATGGGGCTCCAAATATCTTCTTACCCTTTCACAGGATAGATGGAAAAATTGTAGAAGGTATTTAAGAGAAACTTAAAGAACATGTTTATACCAAGCATTCATAAGAACCTAAAAATATATTTTGTAATTGAAATACTTTTTAAAAATAAGAAAATTATTTGTAAATGGTTAAAATATCTTTCAATTATCTAATGGGAAAGATCAGATTTCACTTCATATAAGTTTATTTCTACTCATTTAGGTAACTATTTAGATATTCACATGCATGCACAACTCATGTAAAACTTTTCAAAGAAAATACAGTATATTACCAGGTATATAGAAAATATCAAAATAGGAAAAGAAACATTTGTAGAAAATAGTAAAGCTAAAAAATAAATAAATAATAAATAATAATAATAAATAAATAAATAAAAATAAGTACTAAAACTTACTCCATTTTCATTTTTCTGTCCATTTTCCAGAATGAAATTCCTCTGATTTTCCATCTTTTCACGTTGCAAAGTATCATCATCACCAAGAATATCAGTTTCAGGAATGACTAATCGAAGCAACCTTTCCCAGCGAAGACTGTCCCAAGGTTCGCAGAACTCAGTCGCTGCATCATCTGCAATCTCACTAACACGTTGCATGCTTGATACTTCCTTTTCAAGGTCAGGAGCGCGATCCAAATTATCATATTCTGAGACACGCATCACATTACTCTGGGTAAGTGGACCAATATTTGGAAGAGCTAGTTCTGGAGAGCGTAAAGCTATTATGTCCTCCACAGTTGTAGTATCACCAAGTGTGCTGTCAACATCTTTGTACCTTAAATGGAGAGGAAACCTGGAACCTAAAGTTCCAGGTACAATGTCCTCCTCCTCACTACTACTACTATCATCATGCGCCATCCATTCCCAAGAAGAATCTAGAGGCCAGGCACCACCACCAGCATGTCCTTTTGATTTCTTAGGAGAGGAAGACTTTTTATTTTCTGGTTTTGAAAGAACCAAATCTCTACTGGAAACCTGAGTTTGGCAATCTTTCTTTGTTGAATTGGAAGATATTCTTTGGCTGAGTTCTTGGACCCATTGTGTAGACAGGGCAATACTTTGTTGTCTCCTGTGCAAAGGAGATGGGCCTAAGGCTTTAATATTATCAACACTGGAAGAAAGACTGGCTAGACGCTCTTCATCTAAAGTTGTGTCTATTTTGCGGCACTGTGAGTTCTGTGGCCAGTGCAGGTTTGGATCCGAGAAACGGTGGTTGAATAGTCTGTAAGGTAATTGTTCCCTATCAGGACCACAAATTTGATCTCCAGAATCAGCAGGAAGTGAGTCAACTGGTTCTGAATAAAATGGACTAGATAATTTATAGCATTCTTCTGGGGAACTTTCCAGATTTTCACTGAAATTTTGAGTACCAGTCAAAGTAGAGTCTAAAGGAGCTTCTGCTCCAAATTGATCTGTTTGAGTACCTTGAGTATACATGCATCTGAAACTAGCTGTGATTTTATCATTCTGAACTTTTGAGTGTTGGAAATCTTTTTGCTTGTCAATGGATGGAGATTCATTCCTCCCAGCTGGTAAAAAAGTCTTAAGCTTAGTTATTTTCTCCCCATCCTTTAAAGTACCAGCATTACCCCAAATATCTTCATAATCACTAATTTTATCAGCAAGGCTACTCTTATAATAAGCAGGTGGTAAGTCAACAATATTAGATTGCTTGTAGTGAGCAACTCTAGGAATTTTCTTTTCCACTTTTTTAATTTCAATTTCAGTTTTTGAAGGCTCATTTTTTACAGAATTCTCTCTTTCTGGCTGACTTTTGTAATCATTGAGACTGCTTTGAGAGGATACATCTGGAGAGCTTTCCGACTGTTGAGATGTGAGGGTGTTGGCACAAGATGAAGCTTTGGAAGTCATGAAGGACCGTGGAGGAGGTGGGGGTGGTGCACCATGAGATTGATGCTTTGGGGCTATTGGTGGTGGAGGAGAATTACTGCTGGGAGAACTAATGTCAGGTGGCTGTTCAGAGCCATTAAGATGCAAAGTCGATGGAGGGGAAGGACCATTCCATGCTTTGGCAATGCTAGGACCAGGCTTAAAAGTGGAATGCAATACAGCATCAGTTGGCTCATTATTTAGAAATGATCCAGAAGGAAGAGCTGCATTGGGACTTTGAACTAGACTAGACAACCAAAAATCTATGAAAAAGAAAAAGTTTATACAAAATAGAATAGTTTAACTTCAATAACACAATCATTTAATAAATTACACTACTATCATTCCACATTAATAAGCAATGAATCTTTAAAATAATTCAATTCTTAATAACCATTAATATCAGTAACAAATGAATTTTTGAAATTTTTAGTAACTCTTTCCAAATTATCTTAGAATGAAATGAAAATAAAAACATTTAAAGTTCATGCTTTCTTAGCCAATAAGCAAATTGACCCAATGTAGGTTATTTAGTCAAATTTTTTATAGTTATTTTTCATAGAAAATCGATTTTTACACAGTTAACTTCCAGAACAAGAGTAAGAGATTAGAAAACAATGCCTTGCCATCTTATATTATTTTCTATTGGTTTCTTGAGTGATAAATTACTATGACCATTTTTTCACACAAAAAGAAATTCAGCAAAGACCTAAAAATTTAAGGTAGATACTGGCTGATTAGGTGCACCTTGACATCACCACATATATAAATGTCAGTGTTTTTAGAAACTCTCTTGATTTAGACATTTGTAACACATTAATGATATCCATTATTCATGAGAAGTCTTTACAGAAGGGTTACCTACCATATTTGAGTTGAACCCAAATTTTAACTGAAGACTAGAATGTTGACTAATGAATTACCATGACAAAAGATACAAAATGAAATCTGTGATAAAAACTCTGATAACTAGCTTATTATCCGATACAATTTAAATCATTTAAAATGCTCCATAATATAATTGATTGCAATTAATTAATATAATTGATTGACTGCAATCAATTATATTAAAACTGCACTGCTTAAAGAATGGTTTAATAAATATATAGAAACTATAAGAGTTGAAATTGTATATTCTCAATTTTTTTATACATGTCAAAATTGCAAAGGTATAGCAATGATTGCAGTCAATTATATTATTTATTGATTATTTCATCACTTTAAAAACTTTCATTAAATAAAAGACCATTTACCTTGCCCCAAAAGAGCTAATGATGACAGTTCTTGCCTGGAACCGGCTTGAGCAAGGGCACACGGCAATGCTAGTTGCACGGGTAATTCATCACTAACATAGAAAGTGTACAAATTTATAATGAATTATTAGAAATGACAGATTCAAGTACCAAAGCACATATGGTAGAGGTTTATTAAAACACTTTTTTAGCTTAAAAATATAAATATCATATCGACAATTTTCTATCAAAACCAATCATGTATAGAAAGTAAGTCATTTTGAACAAGTATTTTAAATACCATTATTCTAATTAAATTAGTTTTAAAATTAAGCATTTTGCTACAAATTGGTAATTCTTAAATAAGGCTGCTTTATTTCTTAATGACTAATGAACAAGTGTAATAAGACAAGGTATATAGATTGCATAAAAATAGGAAAATAAAGTTAAAATATGGATAAAAACATTTCTACTTATAAACAAATTTTAAGCGAAATTCTTTTTTTCTCTCTGCTACAATATATTTTGAGAAATATATACTTTTCGTTTCTATGCAATTAAAAATTTTAATTTGAAATTAATAAAAATATCCAATCAAAATTTTGCTAAATGATGTAGGAAAAGAAAAGCTTATAAAATGACTTAGTGAAAAAAATGCATAATTATAGATTAGAAATGAAATAATCCACTGGTTAAAAACAAACTTTATATTGAAGTAATTATTCATCTTTCATTTAAAACAAGTAAAGGTTATAAAAAACTGCACTGCTTAAAGAATGGTTTAATAAAACTATATAGGAAACTATATAGGAGCTGAAATTGTATATTCTCAATTTTTTTATGCATGTGAAAATTACAAAGGTATAGCAAAGAAGCAAATCTGCAAAAGGATTTTATGCACACAACATAATATAAATGTTCTAATGATATAGTTTCAAATTTAATGCTTTTTTTTTTCTTGTATTGAACTAAATTGAAACTTAATAAATCCTAAACATTTTGAAGTCAGATGACTAATACTTATATACAATATAAAATTTGGAATTTACAATTACTGGATTAATTCCAAACATTTATGCATAGAAATCAATAAGCATACCGGGATAGAATTTTTTCAAAAACCTTAATGCAAAATGCTTTTTTAAATTCAAATATTATATTGATCCTTACCAGCTATCCCTCGTCAAACAATTGTGCCTTTCCCGGCTATAACCAGCTGCTTGGTAGGGGCAACTGGCTTCACTGCAATGCTTCAAATTCAACCCCAGGAATTAACGGATTACCGTGAACTTGTAGCTGGGGAACTTAATTGATGAACGGTTAGAATTGATTTAACTAATGCGAGCGAAAATCGAAAGTGTTTAAAAAAGAAACAGCTATTTATGTTTTACTGTTCTATATTTATTTGCATTTAGTTTTAGTAATTAAAGGCTAACTAACAATTGAAATTTATAAGCAACATATATAATACTAATTTTTCACTTGTTTTATCAAGTTTTTAAATTTTAAATTTTTAGTTTTCTTTGTATTATATATATATATTTGCTTAGTTGTAAACACTATAGAATAATATGTAACTTGGCGACAAGGTTAAAATATAAGAAATTTTTTTACTTTGAATAAAAATATGAAATTTTAAAATGTTAAAAATTTTGTTTAAAATTAGAAGGGATAAAATAAGTAATAAATTAAATTCTAATTTTTTAACTTTTGAATGAATTTAGTATTTTAGAAAATCCTGCAACGATTTTTGTACAAAATATACAGTCTAATTTAAATAAAACACAACTATGAAAAGCTGTTTCACCTTTTAGAGTTACATTTTATTAAAATTAGATTATATATTTTGTTCTGCAAATAATTAATCATTATAAACACTAAGGTATTATTTAATTTCACAATGTACTTAATTTTAGTTCATAAATTAAATAACTTGCTACTAATTATCTCATTTTAAATGCTTATATATTTTATAAAAGATTGTGAAAAAATTGGAACTGCTTAAATGTCAACTGGGGATACTAATTATGAGCCCCAGAAAGATCATCGGATTCACAGTCCATGTCTCCGAAGAGTTATCTTCATAATAAAAATAAAATTCTTCACTGCTTGAATCAGATATAATGTTTGTAAACTGGTAATATTTTTACATATACAATTAGCTACTAGAGTAACTTCTGAGAGTGAAACAGCACTCATATATATGTTTGTGTGAGTGTATGTATGTATATATATATGCAAAGAAGAATAGGGAAATGACAATATGGCATTTCAATAATTTGTTCTGGCAAGCTGAAGGCGATTTATTGACACACTCACCTGGGAAACATCATTAAAAAGATGTTTCCAAGATAAATTCGATTGGAAATGTGCATCCACTACACAAGTGTTACATTTGATTTAAATTTACATTTATCAGTTTCCCACGGAATTTGAAAAAATTCCCAAGTTCCACTAGTTAGGCATTTGTCAATCAATCCTGTCAAATTGATATAATCAGAAACACCAATTGATCATTCTGATATCTTCATTCTACTTGTAAATAATTTAAAATTAGCTACATAAACATTAATCTCCTGTTTACTCAAGAATTAGACTAAACATGATTTGAAATTTTTCATATATTGTTGTTACCTTCACACTACACAAATTTTCAGTACACATATTTCAAGCATTGGCTAAAATACTAAGATCAAGGTAATTACAAAATATGAAGGAATACATCCTCTCACATAAATGTTATCAAAATTTAGAATGAGACTTATGTTATTCTTTCTTTCACAATACAAATTATTTTGTTACGATTAATGTCTATAACTTTACAAGGAAGCTATTATTTTTAGCAAGAAAATTTTAATTTTGATTAAAACATTCAATTCACATTTTGCTGTATAACTGGCAAATGATATTAAAATAGATAAAAAATTTCTAACTTCAGAAAAATTATGAGAAATATTCCCTTTAATGTTTAAGAAATGAATATCTGCTTCAGAGACATTATAATATAATTTCACCTTAAACTCTCTCTCTTTCTCTCTAATGATCAAATTTAAATATTTAAAAAATGTTTGAATTTAGTAATCACAAACATTTTTTCGTAAAGGAAAACAGTGGAAAGCATATTAAATTATTTTTTGTCTTTATTGTAAGGTTTAAAATTACTTCAATAACTTTTTTCGTAAAATTAATTGATATTTTAAACTAATATTTTGTAAGTATAATTTAAAATTATTGATTTAAAGTTGCTTACAAATTCCGGAAAATATGAAATTTCCTTTATTATGGAAAAGATATTTTCATTTACTAATTTAGTGATTACATTTTAAGTATTAAGTTTTTTTCTCATATACTTCAATATCTAAACAGCTTTGTGCTAAAGATTATACTTTCACCTTCTTGAAACAAAATATTTTAAATTAGTGCTATGTTATGGCTTTTTTATTCCTTTATTATGTTTTTTAAAACAAAGTTCAATGATTTAATTCTAATAATAAAGCTAAATAATTTGACCTTTAATAAGATGTTTCTAACATAAGAAATAAATTTTATTTTTGTGATAACTGAATAAATCATATGTATTTTTTACAGGTTAATTAGTACTTTCGAACTAGACAAAGTACTCATTTCTGGTTAGTGAATTTATGTTTACAAAAATAAATTTTGTGAATATTTACTTTTTTAATCAAAACTATTAAAAAAGATTTGATTAATCAAATTAAAAGTAGCTAAATATTTTTATTTATAACCATCAAAAGAAGAATGAAGTTAAATCATAATTGTACTAAAGTACTTTAAAAAAAATTTTTTTTTAAATTTTATAGCTTATAATGATTTGCATGTCAAAGCAGTTATAATTCTGAGAAAGCAAACAATATTTAATGTAGGGCTAATTTGAATATGTGAAATAATGTGATATTGACAAGTTCTATGCTAAATATTCAATTATTAGGATACTATTGTAAACAATAGAGTTTACATGTCCCTATTTTTATATTTTTGCCATTTTTCTCTTTTTAAAAAATCAAATATTCATACGAGAGACAAGTTAATTTTAGTATTTGTGAAAAAAAAATTTAAGAAATACTAAAAGATATATAATAACAACGCTGGCACTTGTATGGAGTGATATTTTTTACAAAATTAGAAACGAAAATCTTTCGGTACAAGGAATTCAATATAAAAAATTTGCTTTCAAAAGTTTCACCAAAATTTCCTCTGTTGCTCTGTTGTCAGTAGTTTACTATTTACTATAAAATCCATTGTTAGGTAATTAAGTTAGCTTTTTATTTTTTAAATTATTAAAAATATATAATCTCTAAATTCTTCAATCTGTATGTATTAAAGTGACAGAAGCATTTCTATTAATGATTTTGAAAAATATCTGCAATGATTACCAATAACAAGTAAACAGCAAATTAACTAATTATTACAGATATTTAAAATCAATAGATTTCTAACTATCTGGCAAATTAAAAACATTTTTTTTTGATTTTTATTAAAAAGTAATGATTGAAATAATTATATACATGCATACATATATATACATACATATACATGCATACATATATATATACATGCATATACATGCATACATATATATATACATGCATATACATACATATACATACATACACATACATACATACATACACAAACACACACATACATACATACATACATATATACATATATATATACACATACATACACAGTGGCAAAAACGATTGAAGATATACCTTACATTTACTTGATAAATCCAACTTTCAATAGAAAAAACAGATTAACTAGAAGTGCAAACGTAATTTTATTTTTAGACATAACAAAAGGTTTAGTTTAATTAACAGTAAAAATAAAGAAAAATCATTGACAAAATTCTAAAAGAAAAATTATCAGAAGCATTTCAAATAAAGATAAGCAGATTTTTACCTAAAAAAATTGATGATACACCAATGAAATTTTTGTGCAACAGCCACTAAATTATTTTTCTGTTTGCTAGTAAAATAATTTAGGTTTGGGCAATGTTATTTGAAACTTCTTTGACAGTTATTTTTGTCTTTTGAAGTTGGTTCTGTAAATTTAAAGTCGCAAATTTAAATGGAAAATGGCTCCTAAGAAAGAGAACAGTATTGATGTAAGAAAATTTATATATTAAGGTTATTTAAGAAAGAAAAATCTTATCATGAAATATCTGAAATTGTTGGTAGAAGCCACTTGTGTGTCCAGAAAATCATAAAAAGATTAAAAGCGACAAATTAATTGAAATAAAAGTGGAAGAGGAAGGAAAAGCATTCTGAGTGATGTAGCCAAAAGGAAAATTTTGAAAGATACCAAAATTGATCCTAAACTAAGTTCAGTCAAACTAGCTGCAGAAATTCTCGAATAATGAGCAGAAGTGTAAGTGCTGAAGCTGAGAGAAATATGATTAGACATGCTGGGCTTTCTCGCTGTAAGTCATTAGAATGTGGTTATTGTGAGGTGTTCCAGGGTACAACAGAAATATGTCTCATCAAGAATTAGAGGATTTTATATTCTTGACAAGTACTGAAGGGGGGAAACTTGCATTGAAGTGAAAGCTAAAACTATGTTGATACCGCAAAGCAAAAATGATGTACTTTCTTCACAGAATCTCAGATGGTTAAAGTAATAAATGCGCAAGAAATAACTGGCTTTCAGCAAAACTAATAAAATAGAAATTATGTGGAAAGTATTACATAACGATTAGACAATTTACTGTTAAAAACTAATAATTAAACAGCCAAAATACATTACAAAAAACAAATGTTACATTATACACAAAGTGGAAACCAAGAAGAAAAGCTATGAAATGTGAAAAAACAAAGAAATATAGAAACAGTTACTGATGTAAAATATTTGCAATAAAAAAGAACAATGAAATCCCCGGAAATAAATAAAAAGGTTCTCTTATAAGATAAGAAGTTTTGAATATTGTGCTTCATGAATGTGCGTTTATAATGTGCCATGATTGTCAAAATAGTTGGACCTGACAGAATAGCGAAATCCAGCATTGTTTTGAATACCACTAAATAAATTATACTTACAAACTAGCCTATTCAGGGTTCTTCTACACAATTTTGAAATTTATTAAATATTGTTACTTTGATAAGAATTATTATGTACTTTAATAAATATATTTTAAAATATTAAAATACAGTAATTCTATTACCAGAAATATATTTTATTAAATTTGACATATTTTTAGTCATATTAATGGTTATAATTCATTAAATAGGAATTTGTTCCAAGATAGAAAGATAAAAATAACAAATATATTATTCAGCATTCATAACGATTTATCGTAAAGCCAGAGATGAATAAAAATATAAGTAAGAAATTACTCACCAGCACTGACAATAATGAGCTACCAACATGGGGATGGCATGAAAATTGTTGTCGGAGCCTTCCAGTCGCAACTGAGCATCACCAACAGTTTCGATCAAGTAGTGCTCCACATAGGGTCCTTTATTTTCCGGCAGTCGAACAGACAGAGCCATTGTGTTGGGCTTGCTTGATTGACGCACTATAAAGTTCTAGAATACATATTATTTATTTATAAATACTATTACTACTGTTAAGTGTGTTGCTAATAATACTGCAAATATTACAAACTATAGGATAGATATTGATTACTTGTTAGACAGGCAGATAAAATTATAACCAATGTTGAGAAAACAAAAATAAATAAATAAATAAATAAATAGAAAGATAAACATATTTATATCATAAGTAAGCAAAAATGATTTTAAATTTGAAAGATTAATTTTATAATAATAATTTTCTATCCTTAATTAGAAAAATTTTGAAGACAATAAGTTGTATCTAGACACAGCAATATTTAAAAATTTAATGATTATTGATCTCAGTATCAATTACAAGAAAATATAAAGGAAAAATCATAATAATCTGATAAAATTCTACAAATTGAATGAATTTAATGTGTCATAAAATATTATGCAATTTGCATAAATATTTTTATTTCAGAGCAGTTATCAATTAATGTATACAATTTTAATACTTTTTCAACATTTTCTATAAAGTTCAAAATTTAACTGACATTAAAAAAATTCACTTAAAAATTTTCTTATTAAATCAAAATTCACAGTGTTTATGATATTGTCACAAATCTGTCATCTTCAGCATAGTTCAATAACACAAAATACCTTCGTTTCTGACGACACACTTATTCCATATTAACATACACAAACATAAATTGTAGACGTTTTTTTTTTCGATTATTCAAAGATAGATTTTCATCTCCTCAGGACACGGACCACTGCTACCTCTAATGAACCCAAAATCCAACCATTCCTTTTGCTCTGACATGACTCACAAACTATCATGTCTCACCCATCGGCAGACAATGAAATAAAAAGTTCTCATTTTTGTTAATTGATTTCCACAGTGTTAATTTCAATATTTGAAATTAGTGGAGCCAAATTTTAAGAATTAACATAAATAATTCTTTAAAATTTCAGACCCATTATGAAAGCTGTGTAGTTCTTTAAATGTTTTATTCCTGTCAAAACAGTTTAAGTACATAGCATTACAAATAGAGATTCAAAACTTGTTTGAATAATTTTAGTTTATTGGTCTTAATGTTATTTTTTGCACAGCTAGTTAGTTTGATACCTACAGTTTAAACTCAAATCTAAAGTACACTAAAGCCAAATGTAGGATTTGAACCCATGCACTGTTGAACTAAGGCTCAGGATAACAAATGAATTTCCAACTTAGCTTTATCATATCCAAAAACTTAAAGAAAATAAGAAACCTTGAAAAACATGAGTCAAACAATTCTTTGATTTCATTATTAATAATATATCAATAAAATGCTGTTGCAGCACCATGCTTCCCCACACATACACACACACAAAATAATTTTAGTCTTTACTACAGTTAGAACAAAAAGATTGGAGTCTTCTTAATTTAGAAGCACAGACCAAGCAGAAAAACTTCAGTATTTGGCTTGCTACAAGAGGTATCATTTCACACAGAGGACACAGCAATCCTAATATATTTAACGTGCACCAGCCAACATTTAGGTCAGAATTCGAACTCGCTACCTCCCGATAATACGAACGAAAGCCTTAACCAACACTTGAATAAGAAATTAAATATGATACACTCACTGTATCCCAAATTATTTCAAATATCTTTACCATCATATCCAATGACAAATTTATGTATTCATCGGAAAGCGAAATTTTTGCTTCACAATGTTAGGCAAATAACATTTTTGGCATTTTTAATAGTTACAAAAATATAAATTCTACAACAGTTAAACATGAATATTATTCAGCATCTTAATATTTTCCCAATTCTTCAAGACGTTGATGCATAAAGTCAATTACATATACAAAATATTTAAACATTATTCAGTTAATTTCAAGAACTACCATTATATTTTCCCTTACTATTCCCCATCCTTTATTATTTTCTGTCTTTGTGACATTAACATGGAATTAACTAAAATTCTTATTTAATCACACACAAACAATTCATGTACTAATCCCTTTATATTTTTTATTAGTCTTCATGATTTTAACACAAAGTTAATGATGCATTCATATGTTTTAAAATTTTATACAAACATGAAATTTCTATTGCATTCATTCAGTGTCATATTAATGAATTTCTTTTTGCAGCGAATTAAAATTTTCTATTACAGAAATAATTAGGATATTTTTGGTACTTTGATTTTCATTTGATTCAAATATTTTATAAAAATAGTTTTAAGGTATTGAAACCAAAATAATTTATTTTGAGGAAATGAAAATTCTTTTGATGTTGAATCCCAAATTTACTGAAATATTAAAATCATTTAAATCATAACTAATAAAAAGTTAAAATAGATTGTAATAATTTTATTTGACAATAAATGAAAGATAAATACATTAAACAAAATCAAAATTTTGTCTTCTCCAATATGGTTTTGTAAAATATTTTTGGTAAAGCATAATAAATATAAAGCATAATTTAAATTATAGAAACAGTAACAGTGAGTTACATATTTCTGTTGCAGGAGAATTGATATGGAAAATTACAAGAACTTTCTACTAAATTTTATAAAAAAATTGAAAATGAACATAAAAATAAGAATGTATATAAGGAATATTTAATACGAACACTAAGAAATTAAATATTTAAAAAATTTTATATCTACAAAGATTTAATTTACTATTTTTGATTGTAAGTTTTTTTAAATATTAATGTCAATAAACATTTGGAAATAAATTTTTTTTTGTTATATTGTTAATTTTATAATATTATATTGTCTATTTACTCTGTTTTATATCATTTCTAATACATAATTTTCAAAATCCTAATTAATAATGCATTTAATTATAATTCCTGCCCCCCCCCCTTTTTTCTTATGAATATAAACTATTATAGTACAAATGCATTTCAATAATTTACAGAGAAGATAAACTTTTTCTGAAACGTAACTACAAAGTAACAAAAAAAATTAATTATTGTTTCTAATCCCAGATGATATAGCTAAGCTACACCATCTCCATAAAACTAAAAATGTCCAGTTGGTCCAAAAATAAAAAATTGGATCCCTTAAAATCTCAAAAACTGTAGTATTAAATTAGTGTAAAATTAGTAATCAATACCATCATAATATAAGACTCGATTCTGTTTCATATCAACAATCATAGCTAATTTCCAAAATCACTCATAGTTTGTTCTAGCATGGATGGACATGGGAAAAACATTACATTTAGAAATTCAAGACTTGTATGTACAAGGAATATAAATTTATAATTGCTAGCTTAAACTTGAAAGTGGTTCCTCACCCCTACATCTTTCCCTTGCAGTAGATGTACAGCTCCAGCTCTACCAATCCCAGGAAGGAACCAGATAGGGTGTGTGCGTATTAAGCGTTCCAGTAGACCAATATCACATGGTGCAAAACTACTACTTGTGTGACTGCTGTCCCCATCCGAAGTTTCTTGAACAGAGCTTACTGAAGAGCTACTGACCATTGTTGACTGAAAATGGACAACTCTAAATCAATACATTTTGCATGTTTTAAACAGGTACAAAACTAAACATTAATTAAACACATTAAGAAATGATAAATTAAAGTTAAGTTCTTAACTTGTGAGCATACATGCTGGGCCTAAAGGCTCAGTCCTTCTTAAAACTGTAGAAAAAGAAGACTTTTCCCAAAGCATTTCATGTTTTTAGTAGCTTATTTATAGTAAACTATTTTCTAATCATTGCAACTTCCATACATATTTCTGAATTTCTCGTTTGTTCATACGTTTGATGCAATTTTCTAAGACTCAGCATTCATACCCATGCATTTAGATTTTATTTTTTTTTGTTTGTTTTATAATAAAATGTTAGCTGTACAATGTAAAAATGAGATGGCTTGAACTTATGCTAAAAATGACAAAGCAAAGCAAAATAAAATAAAAGTAATGGAAATTCATGAAATATATTCTGAACAGAATCATGCTTCAATCACTTCTCTAAAATTTCATAAACAGTTAATGAAGCATTTTTTTTATTGAGTAAGCCAAGTTAGCTAATCAGAAAGATTAAAAAATCTTGTCAAAAAAGTATGTTACATTTGCCGCTATGAAAAAGAAGTAATCCTCAATATGTTTTGCCAAAAATATCAGTAGTGAATTCAAACACACCACATGTATTTATAAAAATGTGAATAAATTACATTTTTGGTTATTATTTATTTTTAAAATCATTGTAACATCTGTACTTTACTTTTGCCATGTTAAATGCATTTTCTGTGTATGTTAATCTCACTCTCTCTTTGCAATATAGTAAGCATAATTTGCAAATTGGCCGTCACAGACAGTGTGTCTTGTGTATCTAGTTTAAACACACATTTCCATGGGTTAAAAGTGAAAAAATTCATTGAAAATATTTTCAAGTAAAGGTAGACAATTTAAAAGAATGCTGATAATTTAATGCTTTAAGAAAATGTTTTGCATTATCAAATTTGTTAAAATAACACGATAGAACATTTTATTTTCAAACCATTGTTAAAATAATTTTTTCACTTAAAATTTTGAACTAAATAATACTTTTGATCCAGTTAAAAATAACAGCTAAATATGTTATTTTATTCTCAATTTTATGTATAGCACCAAATTTAGTAATCATAATTAAAAGGAAAAATTTAAATTGTGCATTTTAATTTCTTAAAATTTATGTTCTAGACTTGTCTGTGGAAGAAAAATGATTTCATAATATTTATCCAAAGAAGCACAAATTAATGAATTTAAAAACAGTGAAACAAATTAATGAAACATGTCATAGAAGATGCACTGTATTCCAAATAGACACAATCACAAAGCACTTGGATGTTTAATTACAGAATATCTGAGTTTAAGTGTAATAAAATATTTTATACTTAAAATGTTTTATAAAAACAGCTTAAAAGACAGTGACCCAAGAGGAGCTTATATCAGTAACATTTATTAATTAAACATTATTAACATCAATAACATTTATTATTACATATTTAATATTTATAGAAAACTTAAAACATAGATAATTATTGTATAAATACAATGCCATATTGAATTTTGACAAAAAGATAAATAATATAATCATTGAATAAAAAGGTATTAAAAAACAAACAATATACTACAATACATTTGCTCATCTAAAAATTCATATTTTCTTTAATTTATAATCCAATACTTAAAAAGTTCGCTGAATAAAAAACATTTTGCTTTTGTCACTCTTATAATAACAATTAATAATGAAAGTTTGCATTGTTTTCCACACTATTATTAAAAGAGTTTATGAATATAGCTTCAAATAAATTATTAATATAACAAATTTAAAATTGTCTTTAATAGACAATCATTTCTGATTATAAAATCAATATTATTAAATTGAAGTAAATAGACTGTTTAATAAACTAATAAAGCTTTGCAAAAGTTAAAAATTAAAGGAATTTCATGCAGTTAGTATAAGCAGATAAGAAAATATAATTCAAAGCGATTCTTGTTTACAAGAATTGTATACTAGAAGTAATCCAGGTTTAACATAAATCTTTGAAATTTCATTATAAATTTAAAATTCTTATATATAATTGTATAATTTAAAAACGATCAATAGAATTAACTTTTTGGACCCCACATAAGTAACTAACTTCAATTTTATTTGGCAAATTTATGAAATACTAGTTTGTTTTAATTTTGTCTCTCTTTTTATACACAACTGTTGCAACCTGCAGCTTAAATTTAATTCAAGCTTACATAAAAACAAGTATACATAATTGAACTAATACAAGTATATATAGCATGGTGGGTAACAAACCCACAAACTATTGAAATGAATATGAGTTTGGTAGTTTTTCAAGTCACATAGGATATAAGGTCCTACAGTTTAAAGGGAACTTCCTATTCAAACATAATGGGAGCAAGCTGTCAATCGGAAGCTCACCTTGGCTATAAAGCACTAGAGATGCAGAATGGATTATTCATTTGTCTACAGAGAAAAGTTTTCAATAAATGGGAACAAATTTAATATCAAACATCCTTCATTCTTTTTTTAAGAAATTCTAAGAACAAAACAATTCTACAGCTATTGTAAGGAGACTCTAAAAGAGAAGATGAAGTTGTGAACTTAACAGTAAATGATCATTAATAGTCAGAAGACATACAGTTTCTTGTTATGTTTTTTGGCAAATGAAAAGTTTGTGTTGGAATTGGAATTTAATAATTTCATTTGAAAAATAATGGGTTAATCTTAGTTTATGATCTTTTATGTACTGAAGTCAGAGACAAAATTGTTAGTAGATGAAGAAGAAAATTAAAATGTTATGACAGGTAGAAAGGGATAGAGAAAGATACCTGAGCCCCCATTGTAGAAGCCTGCATACCCTGAAGATGGGCAGAGTATTCTGCAGGATAATGCAAAGAGGGAGGAGGCACAGATCGCGGAGGAGGTGCAGGAGGCGGAGGCGATGCAGAAGAATTGCTAGTAGGAGTTGTCCTACCATCATAGCTGTCTGAGGTGGGTGTCTCCGCAAACAGGGACTTACTGCTTCTATACTCGCCGCTCGGGTTTTCAGCCCCACTGCCGAGGTATGGGACATCCGATCCAGCTCCTCGCATGAACTGCTCCAATAGAGTGGCATGGCTGTCAAGAAACAAATATTAGGTATCAAAAATATTTGACCAGTAACATTAAGCAGACAAATTTTTGTATAATTTCAATTGTAATCTGAAATATGAATCAGGATTTCTTGAAACATTTTTGGTACATTACATCAAATTTTCATACATTATATACACATTAAAAGCATGCTAAATTTAAATTATGTTTACATATATAGAAAATATTTATTTCAAAATAAGATATTTGTTGACAAAAGATTAATTTTTTCAAGAGAGCCAATTCAACTTTATTTGCAGATAATTCAAATAAAAATTTATGGTGTAAAGTAAATTCTGAACAATAACTAATCTCCATGTGGCAGGAAATGAGTTGTTAAGTTTAAGGTCAGGGTGCTAATCAGGTTCAGCCCCAGAATAAAAGAATTACGTATGCTTAAAAAAATATGGAATTGCATAATAAGTTACACACTGAAATGTTATCTGAAATAATAATCTATCACACTTTTAACTATAAGAAATTCAATCTTATAAGTTTAGCATGTGCTTAAGAGACAGAGGTACTAACTTCTATTAAATATATGCTAGAAATTGTATATAATTCTGTTTTGAAATTTATAATTATTATCGCAGAACTTTTCAACCAATTCATATAACGACAATGAATGATATTGATTTAAGGAAAGATTGTCTTTAATTTTTCAACCATTTATATATATATCTCTTTTTAAATAAAAAAAAATCAGACCTTCACAAGACAAAGTGGTATTGCTATTTTCTCAGTTTGAAGATGTTTGGATCAGCAAGAATGCTAAAGAAAAATTATTACTCAACCCATAATTCTTAAGGAAATGGTTAAACTTCCTTAAGAATTACAATTTCACAGAAAGGTATTTGGAGTTTTAAACTTACGAAAAACTTTCAAAGGAACATTAGCTTATTCCATTGAATATGCGAGGAAAGCTTGAATAGTCAAATTCTAATTAAACAAGTGATTTGAGAGTGGTGATTATTAAAAATAGATTCAACTTTTCTTTACCAATCTATGGTAATGTTTTGCACATAGGCTAATTTGTAGTTGAACATACATATAATTTTTAAACAGGATTCTAAGCCTTTAATCCAATGTATCTCAAAAACTTCACAAACATACATGTCTAAGGTATGAATCAAACCCATAAAAACTCTGAGGGAAAAAATATGCTGATGAGTACACATAATTAAAAAGTAAAAAGGCAAATTAAATTGTTTCTGTTCACAATTCTTTTGAAAAAATATTTTTCAAAGATAATATTTCTCTATAAGATATAAGAATATTTTTTCAAAGATATAAGTCTGCTATAGCAATAATTATCAATAAATAATTTCAAAGTAAAAAAAATAAGTTAGGAAATAGAAATGCAAGATAGACTATTTGTATTTTATATAATTTCTGACATTATTATTTGCATTATTCACTTTTAAATTTAATCTTAATCCTCTTCTTTATTAATTTAACCTTAGAATAATCTTATCATTAATGGTAACCTACATACATAATCCAAATAATGCTTTGTGTGCAATAAAAAATTGATTTTTGAAAAAGATTTGTTAAGTAAAAAGCTATGCATCTGCTTATTTTCTTTCAAGGTATTAACTATGTTCTACATAATAGAAACACACTAATGTCTTTAAAGGGACCACTTAAAGAAATACACTGGGAAAATGTACATGTGAAGTAAAATCTCTTGCACCAATGAATTACATTAATACTGTTAGATACCACAGTGATCAATAGTTTAAAAAAGGTGGTTTCTTATTATCCCCAATATATTAATGCCTTTAAGATCTTTTTCATAAACAGAGTATATTTCTACCGTTGTTATTTATGACATTTAGACAAGCCAAGCTGGGTAGTTGATCGCTATGTGAAATCAAGTTAGAAGGATCCATCTTTCGTTTAAATTATCAATCAATCGTTTAAACACAGCACTACAAAGTTGAAAGTACGGCTTTACTCTAAGACTCCTCCAATAGATGGCACAACCAGAGGATACCCTCCCACAATTTTCTTCTGTTGCACAAACATCTTCTGTTGCTTATCAGTAGTTAGAAATGAAAGCAAATCTTCAACTCTAAAGAATGCAATCCTACCACTAAGCCACAATAAGCACTGCATGATTACCATTCATAGAAAAGCACAGATCTCAAAAGATACAAACTTTTACCATCAAAAATGTATGTTTTTCTAAATTTATTCATTTTTTTAATAATTTTAATATTTTTATTTACGATTAAAAATTTTTATATTGCGTAGATGTAATAATAGGAATTTGTAACTTAACACAATTTATGGCAGTTTAACAAGAACACACACATCAAGCTTTATTGATATTTCTTTAAAGAGTAATGTTATTAACTATTATGGAAATCTTAATTTAAATAAAGGCCCATTAATGTTAGAAATTAAAAGTATGGGAATGTATCTTTTAGGACACCTCTGTGAAGATTTTATAACATTAGTTAATATAAAAAATTATTAGAATTTGGAAAAGCTTTATTTTAGAATAATTTTGCCAGTCTTCAGTTACTTTAAGTATAGGAGGAAGCAGATGACCATGACATATTATATATATATATATATATATATATATATATATATATATATATATATATATATATATATATATATATATATATATATATATATATATATATATATATATATATATATATATAAGTGGATTTTGAATCACTACAAATATCCACATCTAAAAAGTTCACAGGAATATGACAGTAAAGCTAGTTAAATACATACATTTTTAAAATGTTGCATCATAATTTAAACAATTAAAAAAAAGAAAAATTGCTGTTTTTCAAATATTAAAAATAAGAATTTTTCGATAAAAATTTTTCTTAAAATTTAAAAAATATCTATGTATTATTCCTACTTTATAGCTATATATATAACAAAAAATATAAACTAATTTCAAATTAAAAACTTATATTTTTATCTGCATATTAAAAATATTATAAGAATTCTTAGCATTAGGGAAAAATGTTTTTAAAATTAACATTAAAGTATTTTTAAATACTCCCAAGAAAAAAAATTTTTTTAAACTCAAGTGACATTGTCTTAACTTCATACAATTCTGCTATAAAATTATGTTTCAACATAGAGGCAGAAAACTGTACCAAACAAAAATAACTATATAATTTTCTTTAATTACAAACTACATAAATAACCATTAAATTAAGAAATTTTTAAATATCTTTGTAATCTTAATTTTATTATTTTACTGATTTTTACTACTTTATACTTTAAGAATAATTATCCTTAAATATCTATAAAAAAATTGATTGAAAAAATTAGAATTACAAAAGGAATTTTACTACATTAACTGGCAACATTTTAAAATTAAAAGTTGTTTTTCTCGAAGTGAGAACCTAATAATTTAAACCAAAGGCAAACCCCTAAGACAGTAAACAAACTATGAGATACATAAATCGCGTCAAGAAGAGAACCCAGTAAATAATAAATGAAAACAATGACATAGAATTCCATACCGCCACAACAAAAACAACTCAGGACCCGTGCCATCGTTTTAAGTACCGCGCAGAGGATGCACCTGAGGCCGATGCTTCGCCCATGCCATTGCAGCACCATCTGGCAAAAGTAGTTCGATGTAACGTCATATGCAAAATGTGCTAGGGAGTGCCCGATGGCTCTACTTCTCCTTTTTTATTCTAATTCGAGCTCCTCGCGAGTTTGTTTCCAGTCGATAAAAATCTTATCTGGCAAAATACAAACAGAAGTGTATTTTTCAGCTGCTCCAAGACCGACGCGTCTGTTGAGGAGGTGTTAAAGGATGTGGCGACTGATTGAGTTCATGTAACGAAAATTGAAAGAAACCGACTTTTATCGAGATAGAAGTGGACCGCTCACATAAAAATTTGTTTTCCTTTTAAGAGTCAGAAATTATGAAAGTAATCTATCAACAATTCACTATACGATAGCAGAATGAAAATCAAAACTTTCTTTCTCTGTATCAGAAGGATTTAATGTTCGTGTTTCATCTTTGGATAATATTTGAGGCACTTATGTATTATCGCGACGAACTTTTTCGCCATGAAAATATGACGTCTAATTCTACAAATTAAAGTTTATTTTCAAAATGTGGAGTTAAAACAATACATAAGTAAACTGTTATGCAAAATATAGATAAATCACTTTATTTGTAATTTATAATGGTGCTAAATCGCATCGTTAAACATCAAATCGCATCGCAAATTTCCTTTTTTGTTCTCAAATATGATGGACTGATATTATGTAAGCATAATATTTGATTGTAATTAAAAATAGAAAAGGCAGGAATCCGAATATCTATGTAATTTTGTTTTCCTAGCAAGGTTAGGTTTGTTTGTCGCTCAACGGTCATTTTTTGCACACGAGAGCTACTTAGACCGGGTTCAATGGTTTAAAGTGGATTCCAACTCCCTACAAACATTCATGTCCAAGGTGGGATTCGAACCCACGAACTGTTGAACCGAAGGCAAGAATGCTAACCATTCGGCTGCCAGCTCGGCGAGAGAAGATAGGAAGAACGACGAGGTTATGGACGAGAAAAGTCGCGATGACGTGAATTGGTATCGGACTAATTTAAAATAAAATACTAGCAAGAAAAGTAAAAAGTGCAAATAATTGGTGGAGGAAAAAACGGAAAATCATGTGCATAGTATTTGAAAATAGCGAAATGATATCCATTATTTGATACGCCATTAGTACGATTACGCTTATTTCCGTATGGTGCCTCTTTTGATTACGAGGAAGAATTCAACCGGACTTCATATTCAATGTGGATTACGATTTATTTCAAACCATTGAGCTGAAGATCACTGCTGATTTATTCAGCGATTAATTGAATACGACACTAGTCGAATTCATGCGATATTTTTTGGGATATTGTGAACGAAATTAAATAATTCATATATAAAATCGATCCGTCCATTTTAGTGTGAACTAATAATGGCAATTTTATTTGTAGAGTTAATTTGGAAATTTGTCCAAACAGCATTCCTTAAACATGGTTTTATAAATGATTGAAGCAAAATTGATTTTAAAAAAGAATACTTAAATTCCAAAATGTTTTCGCATTATCCAAACAGCCAACAAAAAATGCATTATTATGTTCTAGAGTTGCGTGCATAGCCGATGGTCTGGAATCCAACACTAAAACTAACACCAAATTTTGGGAGATAACAAATGATATACAAACTTTTACGGTAGGGTTCAAAAAGCTCGATTAATGATTCCTTTGTCGCACAACATGGACCCCGTTTGATTTCTGATTGGACTATGAATCATAAATTAAGTGGGTTTAGAACAACCAGAAACATCCACACAAGAAGAGTATCGAACTCAAGAAGGTCGATGTGTTAACCATTTCAGCTGTAAGTTTGTCGTGAACGAATTGAGAAATCTAAATAATAAACAAAATTATCGTTGAATTTAATTTGGTATTTATGATTACATTTTGCCCAGAAGAAATAATTAGAGCTAACAGTCGTGATTCGAAATCACAGGTTAAGGTAGATTCTTAATCACTAAATACCCTTACAAGGCTGGCATTCAAACCTAGGACACACAGGGTAAACAATTTGCCAACCAATTCGACGAATTCGAGGTACTATCATTAAAGGAAATGTCATAAAAACTAAATAGATATGAATAATATATATTCTGAATATAAACATAAAACCATGCTGACATATGCAACAATAAAAGGTATATTTAAGGAAAAAATTAATAAAAAGTTACTTTAGACGTTATGAACAAATTTTTGCCCATAAAAAGAAAACCAGTAACAATGATGCGTAAGTTATTTTAAATTTAATAACAGAACAGGAAGCAGAATCAAGTATTTTACAATTGGAAAATAAAAAAGGATTTTTTTTTTTCATTTTTACAAATTGCCTTTAAACGGAAAATAATTGCATGAGCGGAACCCTTTCCGATAACATACAAAACGAATACAACAATACAAAACAATTTCAAATTATCAAATAAGCAGCGGAATCATTGGCAGAATGTACTTACTTGGCAAAGGATTCGTGGTCCAACGGGAGGTCATCCGCAAATCCATATTCTTCTCTCAAGGGCGAAGGAATGGCATCAGGGAACAAGTCCTGCAGCATCAAGTCCAAGTCATGGGCCACGCCGCTAATCAGCTGAAACACAAAATACGCGTTGAAATGAAACCGCTATTTCTACAGAATCAGGAGTCCGTTACCAAATTACTATCCACAAGCATAATTCAAAATAATCATGCATAGGCTTGTTGGAAAAGCATGTACTTAATACCAGTTCAGACCACGAAGAATGGACCACCCACATCAAAACGCTTAGGGCTTAAACTAATAAATTTTTTTTAATTCATAGACAAGCCTTAAAGTAACCCTATATCTTAGTAAAGAGAAACATGAAAAATAGTTTCTTGATAAAAACTTAACATTTCAACATGATTTAACTACAAAAAATTAGATGCGATTTCACTTAGATTCTTAGGAATATAGACAGATTTATAAGAGGGTTACTCGAAAATTTTTGAGATACACGCAGACGAGAATTTAAAAATAAAAATAACGGTTTAATTTTAAAATACAAAGTATTTTAACACAGAAGACGATTTTTTACTAACTTACTTTAACTTGTTTAGCGAAGAATAAATTTTAAACAGAAGAGAAAATGGAGTTGACGCGAGAACATTTGCGCGCTATGATTTTCTACGATTTTAGGATTAAATCAAGAAGAAAGCGTTCAACGGTGGCAATTAACATTTGGTGATGAATCTCCAGCTCGTGCTACTGTATTCAGATGGTTTAGAGAATTTAGAAGAGGTCGCAATTTTCTTCAGGATGAAGAACACACAGGAAGGCCGCCGTCGGCAGTAATCCCGGATAATGTGTCTGCCATACGAAAAATATTAATGGATGATAATCGCTGTACCTATCAAATGATACCGAAGGAACTTAACATTGGATCCGCAACCATAGACAAAATCATTTATGAAGAATTACATATGAAAAAAGAAGTTTGCCGTTGGGTTCCCCATAATCTAACTGAGCACCAAAACGAGGAGCGTGTCAGAATCAGTAAGGAAACACGTAAATTATTAAATGATGGTGGCCACCGCATCATTTCTAAAATTGTAACAGGTGATGAAACGTACATACCGTTTTTTGACTTTCCAACGCGTCAAGAAAGCAAAATATGGGTCTTTGAAGATGAGTTGACAATGGTGAAGAAAGAACGCGCACTGAAAGTGATGTATGCCGTTTTCTTCAGAAGTACGAGATTGGTCAAAGACATCAAGTAGGAAGGACGGAAGACAGTAACAGCAAACTGGTATATCACTAAATGTCTTCCAGAAATTCTACAAGAACTGAATGTTAAGGGACTAATGCTTCACAATGACAATGCATCTTCACATACAGCTGGATTAACAGTTGAGTTTCTTAAACAGAAACAAATTAAAGTGATCGAACATCCGACGTATGCACCTGATCTAGCTATGTGCGACTTTTGATTATTCTTTAATCTAAAAAAGAACTTACGTAGACGTTTTCATTCAGAAGAAGAGATTGACGTGGTTATAAATGCATTTTTTCATCTATTCCAAGAAATGAATGGCTTGAGGCATTTAATCTGTGGAAAATTCGTCTACAAAAGTGCATTGATGCTGGAGAAGACTACTTTGAACACACCAAGAATTTTGTAAGTGTAACTTTAAAAACCTAGTTCTATCTCAAAGATTTGAGAGTGACCCTCGTATTAGCAAGATTCTCTACTGTGAGAGAACGTAGGAAACTAGTTAGCATTTTTAATCTGATTTACTTCCTACCCACCAAAAATATTACGTGGTCATCATTAAGAACTACAACATGCAGCTCTTTCAATGAGTACTGTGACACCGCACTGCGGACTCCAAGGCTGCTGAAAGGCGTTTCAATGCCCACGGCGTAATTGGATTCAAGGAGAACATCTTCAACGTTACGTAACGTAGTCACGTGTCTCAAGTAAGGAAACCGGAAAAACTCTCAAGCACCCACTCCGACAGGTATGATTGCAGACGAGCATAACCAGTAATTTTGAATAACTACAATGCAAGAGTAAATTCAAATGTTTTCCATATATTTTATACATAACTGCAAAATTTAAAATTATTAACTTAAGTTATGACAATGAACTCTTTAGATACAGTGTAAAAGATTCAAAATCATCCGGCTATACTTCTAGCAGTTACATAAATTATGAGATGAAAATTTAGGTATATCGCATTCTCATTTTTTGTCGTTTATATCGCATAAGTCAGAATAAATACAATTTTAAATCACATTATTTTTATTTTATTTAATAATATCCTAAATTTTCTTTGTCAGTTGTAAAAATTTTAGTTTCGTAAATTATCCACTAGTTTATTTGTCGCTCAACCGTCATACTTTGCACATGGACGCTACGGTTTAAAGTGGATTTCGAATAACTACTAACATCCAAGCCTAAGGTAGGATTCGAACCACGAACAATTGAGGCGAAGGCAAGAGCGCTAATCACTCGGCTACTAGATAGGCCAAAATCATCCACTAAATGTATCGGACTTTATAAATGTGTTCAGAATAGGATACAATGTATAGCATTGCATACTACAATCTTTTTAAAAGATCAGTTCTGACTTGTTAATATGCAGCTCAAAGGTCACGATTTGCACATTAGCATCATTTGATTGTCAGCTTAATGCGAATTTTGAACCACACTAACAGCCACATCCGATATGGAAACCACGAACTGTTAGACCGCAAACCTAAGAGGGCAAATCATTTAGCTGGCAGTTGAATAAGATGAGCATTGATAAAAACAGCACATATACAAAAATAAGCAATGTAGCACTGTAGGTACAGGTTAAGGCGTTAATTCCTTCTACCATCAAGTGTCTCGCTATTCCAACCTACGGTCAAGTGACGATATCGACTCCCGAGGTAGTACCCTCTTCACATTACAACAGCAGTGCCACACGAGACCGAACGAGCTTAGACTTTCACATCTGTTGTTTCCTTTCTCGTGGAACTTCGGTTCGTTTGGCGATTCTTATGAATAAACATTCCGCTTGTTTGAACGACGCAGTCTATTGCAAATAAAATTGAATATGAGTGAGTGAGGTGAGTGAGTGAGTGAGTGAGTGAGTGAGTGAGTGAGTGAGTGAGTGAGTGAGTGAGTGAGTGAGTGAGTGTGAGTGTGAGTGAGTGAGTGAGTGAGTGAGTGAGTGAGTGAGTGAGTAGTGAGTGAGTGAGTGAGTGAGTGAGTGAGTGAGTGAGTGAGTGAGTGTGAGTGAGCGACACGCCTAATGGCGAAGGTGCTTGAAAGCAGCAACATCACAGCGATTTGATCGTTTAATAGCAAATGAAAAGTTATACACAGCAGTCCTAAATCACAAGTAGCAATGGGGGGGGGAGGAAAAACGAAATCTTGTAGTGTTACCTTGTAGTGTTATAATAAAAGTGTTACCATCTCAATAATTACACTCTTGTAAATACAGAGGATCATATACTGACTGGATTCATAATCTCTAAAAAACGCATCCATTTATAGCTATAAAAAATTTAAGCTACTTATAGATACTATAACATTATTGATGTTATCCGATTCTTCTCTTTCTTACGTGATACTTACGTCCAGAACATGTTCACCAATTAAGTTTTCTTGGCCTATGCACGTATTACAGGAAATTTGTTAAGGGTTTTTCAAGTATCGCCAGACCCCTTTACAAGTTGACAGAAGTAAAACAGAGATTTCTATGGACAGATGAATGTGAGAAAGCTTTTAAACAACTAAAGGAGGGGTTGACATCTTAGCACGTTCTTGTCTATAAAAAAAAATTATTCATTTTAGGACCGGAAAATTATTTATTTTAGGCACAGATGCCAGCAACGAAAATATCGGAGCTGTTTTGTCGCAGGAAATTGATGATAAAGAATATGTCATTGATTATTGGAGTAAATGTCTGTCGAAACCGGAACGAAATTATTGTACAACCACGAAGGAATTGCTGGCAATCGTTAAAGCCATAAAACATTTCCACCATTATCTCTATGGAAGAAAGTTCTTGCTCCGGACAGATCACGCATCCTTAACCTGGCTTTTAAAATTTAAAAATCCAGAAAGACAAGTAGCCAGGTGGATTCAACGAATCCAGGAGTTTGACTTTGAAATACATCATCGCAAAGGAACTCTTCGTGGAAATGCTGATGCTTTATCAAGGAGACCGTGTAATGGAAGCTGCCTATATTGTTCTAGAGTAGAGAAGAACTATCAATTAGTAAATCCTTCGGTACGCCAAATTACTGTTTCACCGCCATCGAAACCAGACCCATGGAGTGATGAAGGACTTAGAGAAGAAGACCCAGATATAAATCCAATTTTTGAATTAAAAGAATCTTCCAGTATGAGACGAAGTTGGCAAGACATCTCCACCTACAGTCCTACTACTAAACAATATTTGGCTCTTTGGGACTCACTTTATATTAGAAATGGCGTGTTATACAGGAAATAAGTGACCGATGATGGACGTAATTTCAAATGGCAGCTTGTTCTTCCAAAATCAAGAATTTCAGATGTTTTAAAAGAGTTGCATAGTAGCTCAAACTGAGGCCACTTCGGAGTAATGAATGAAGACTCTACAGAAAGTCCGAGAATGTTTCTATTGGAGCAAAACAAGACAAGATGTAGAGAAATGGTGCCAATCTTGTGATGACTGTGCGGCACATAAGAGACCAAAGAAACGTAGCCAAGGAAGGTTGCAGCGGTAAAATTTAGAAGCACCTTTTGAGCGGATAACATTGGATATTTTGGGTCCTTTACCATGATCTTCAAATTGCAACAAATACATCCTAGTTGTCATGGATTATTTTACTAAGTGGCCTGAAGCGTTTTCAATCCCCGATCAAGAAGCGACTACAGTAGCCGAGGTTCTAGTGCAGCAATGGGTTTCTAGATTCGGCGCACCATTACAAATTCATTCAGATTAAGGGACAAATTTCACTTCTGCTGTGTTTAAAGGAATGCGTCAAATTCTCGGAATAGACAAGACGCAGACCACGCCATTACAACCGCAAAATTGGACGGCATGCTAGAAGTTTAACCGAACCATCTTGAATAATTTCTCACTTATGGTTTCCAGAAATCAGCAAGATTGGGAGTTGAAGCTACCACTATTTCTGCTTGCAAATCGCAGTGCTGTCCATGAGACTACGGGATATACTCTATCACAAATGCTCTTTGGTCGCGAACTTCGTCTCCCTTGTGATCTTCAGTTTGGTCGTCCACCGGATACATCTTCATCGCCAGAGGAATACCTTCGAGACCTTCAGGCACGTCTGGAAGATGTCCATAACTTTGCTCGAGACCGCATCAACCTGACCACCGAAGGAATGAAGACAAGGTATGACTCAAGAGCGACAGGACATGAATTTCAGGAAGGTGACAAAGTTTGGTTGCGGAACCAGATTCGACGTAAAGGACTTTCTCCAAAGTTGCATGCCAACTGGGAAAGTCCCTACTCAGTCCTAAAAAGACTGAACGACGTCGTGCTTCGTACAAGAAAATCATCTTTTTCAAAACCAAAGGTAGTACATTATGATATATTAGCTCCTTATCGTAATGTAAAGTAAAAATTAGTAGACCATAGTCTCTTTGTAAATAGTATAGATAATTTTAATATTATATATATATATATATATATATATATATATATATATATATATATATATATATATATTTGTATTTTTAATTGTTTTGGTATGTAATGTGTTCTGTATCCTTTTAAAATGTAAATTCTTTCATATTAAATCTGGCCTCTTATCAGGGGATTGTATTGCCCGGGGCGTGCAGTCCTTGAGAGGGGGCAATGTTACAAATTTATAAATAATTATTGTATTTATCTTAAAATATCTCAGACAGATCGTAAATACTCACATTTTGGGCAAAAATTGCGGTATTTAGACGTTATACGTTAAAAGCGGATTTTCTAATAATTTGGTGACTTGGCGATAAAACTTAGCGACTGATTGAGAGTAAGCGAGTTTCTTGGCGACTTGGAGAAAAATAGATACTTCTGGAAACATGCATCACCTAAGCTCTAGGACCAATATTTAGCGATATATGCTGGAAGCTTCCAGAACCTTGGCGAAACTGGTAGATTTCCCGCCAAGTCATGGATAAATACTTCAGCCCGACATAGAAGGAGTTTAGTTTTTGTGAAGACAGTCAGTGAGTGAGTAAAGACGATTAGTCGTGACTGTTTGTCTAGAAGAGCTGTTCTCTGCCTGAGGTATTTGAGACCCATGATTGGAAGCTGTTACTTATTGTATCTGATGAATTGTAGCTGTATAATTGTGATTGTTACAGCTGGTGTATGTAGTGGAATTTTTACGAATAAAAATCTTGTGTTCATTAAGTGGTTGCTTTATTCAACTCTCAATCCACACGAACCCCGAAGCTCGGTACAAAAGGAAAGGTTAAAAGAATAAAAAGCAATAAAGAAAAGATTTGATTTAAAAAAAAAAAAAAAAAATCGAAAAAGCAGTCTTACATGATCGATTCCAGCGTCAAGGTTTTATCAAAATATAAATTGATTACACAATTAAAAAGACACACACGTACTGATTTTCATGTTTGTTTACATTTATGGTCCAAATACACAGCTTTCAACGGTTAAATTTAAAATTGCTTGTCTGAAAATTAAGTTTAACAAATAGCGTATGTAAAAATAATTTGAAGAAAGGAAAAACTAAATTAGAGAAAAGAAAAAGACTGCAGTACAAATAGTCAAATTGAGGCTACAGTAAAATTATCTAAATTTACAGAGCAGATTAAAACATTAAAAATGTCTTTTTAATAATATCAATAAATTTTAATATTTTAGTAAAATTCAAAAATAAAAATTTTTAAATAATTATTTACATAAAAAACTACATTCCAAACAACAATAACGCTTAAGAAATAAATGATTTTTACATGTATATTCTTTCCGTCAAGAAATTTTCAATAATTGAATTTCTTCCTTTTTTTTTAAATCGATTCCCGTATTTTATTTTTTAGCCGATTGATTTGGCATCGACAATGTAATTATGTATGCATACATAATTATATAATACCTGTTGGAAAAAAGTGTCAATCTTCATAAAAAGTGAAGAGTTGTTAGGAAAAGACAAGCATACAGCCATATCTGCACAGTGAATGCGATACATAACCTAACATAAAAGCATCGTGTTGAGAACATCTAAGAACATTTTAAGTTATGCAAGTATGACTATTCTCCCGCTACGGTGGTAGCTCAGGTGTTGACCTATTCACCTTACAGTCCTTTGATTAATTAGAATATTGATTCAATTCTGAAACAATCAATAACGTATAGCAATAATTTAACGAGGAACCCAGGATGAATACAAAAGTTCCACTTTGTAATTGTGAGTCGCAGTCATTGGATGGCATGAACATTTGAAGTCTCATTTTACCCTCCACGCAACATTAAATTTTCCAAATATTTAAGATGCATAGATCTTTCAGCACAGCGATTTTAAATACCAAATTATATTAATTACTCTAGCTATCGGATCTTCAACGGCGTAATAACGGGCAATAAACACTGTGGTTGAATGCACACCATTAGTAACTTGGGATCAGTGTGGCCAGGTGGTAGGACACAGCTCTTCTAAGCAAAAGGTCCCGGGTTCGAGTCCAGCCATTGTTGAATAACGGGTTGTTTTTCGTTCTTCTTTCGGTGAGAGGTACTTGGGACTTTTCCGGCTTTCGACCTTGCCCACGATCTATGAAACGTTCTTCGGGGAGGCCTTGGATACCAAAAATACCTAACAGTCTAAGGCTGTTGAAGGGCAAGTCCACAACGCAATGTTGAAACTTTTACTTACAAATTAGCATTTACAATTACAGAATCTTATTTTAATCGTGGAATATAATTTACTTCTAAACTATTTAACTCAGTGGCACGACAACCCATATAGTGGTCAAGGCCTACAGTGCCCATACACGTTTTTATGACCAAGGACCTTAGGGTGCGTAGAATTTCTCGGTTAGGTGGTCAGTCTAACGCGAACCTCAAGTGTTTAGCTCTCCAAGCTTGGTACTCAATTTTATCGACCCACTGAAGGAATAAAAAGCTGATAAACTTCACAAAAATAAATAAATAAATAAAAATAAATAAAAAAATTCAAAGAGATATTATGCCAAAAGGGTATTAAAACACTGGTACACTTGGCGTAATTATTAATTATAAGTGATAGAGCTACACAAGAGTTTTAGACCATGCAATGAAAAATGCAGTAAGTTGGCGAAATTAACTATCGCCAAATTTACCTTCAAGCATACACAACATTTAAATGCATTAGAAATAACATTTTTAAATTTACTTACGGAACAAAACACAGCAAAATCATTACAAAAGAGGATTTCATAAACACGGACAAAACCAGATTTTCAAAAATAGAATATTTATCAGATTCTATAAATGAATAATGCACATTGTCGTCTTTTTCAAGTTAAAGCGAATTGAGGTCATTCCATTTAATATTCGATTTTTTCCCCCTTTCCCAATTTGCATAATTGGTTACTATCTGCGACAGACATCTAATACAGTTAAACTCTAAATTATTTTTATCTAATTAAAGCTAAGGCACTGAAAAAAATCTAATATCCATGATTTTTTTTAAAAGTAATTATGTTTAATAAAATTGAATTCACTTTAAGTTTAGTGGCTGTATGCACAGTCGAGGCAGACGTAAAAGTAAATAAACACAGAAGTACTATTTTCTTTTTTTGACCTTGACACAAACGACACTCAACAAGGCACTTCCATTTTCAAACTATCTTGCAGGATGAAAAAGACGATTAAGTGAGAAAATTCTTTTTTAATAAGTTAAGCTGATTTTCCAAAGCGAATTCGCCAAAATAAATTTTAAAATGATTGTAGAACTTAATATTGTGATACAGGTTTTAATGATAGTATTGTTAATAAATAAATAAATTATAATTTGTATGATCATGAATTAATTTAACAATTAGTAATCAATAGAGAATCCGTAAATTTCAAAATCTTTTACACGAAAATTATACGTCTGGCAACATTAAAATTTTTACAAGCATACAGTTTTCTCTGAAATCGATGTGCACAAAATATCTACTTGTGGTAAAATGCTTATGTATGAAACAATTGCTACATTAATGCTATAGTAAATGCAAACATTTGAAAAATAATGTTTAAGCACTTATTTTTATAATTAAGAAGTACTTTCAACTAAACAGAACCTCGAGAATTTAAATGTCAGGAATAGCATTTCATATACTTAAGGATATTTGTGTACATATTTTAACTTTAAATACTACTCTATTAATCGTTAGTAACGCGAATTTATTATTCAATAAGCATCATAGCTAAAATCAAAGTAAATTGAACATTGATCAAACTGGATTTTAAAATTAACAGAATTTTGACTCCTTTTAAATTAACACTAGAAAAATGAAATAGACTTGAACTCTTCCTAAAGACATGTGACGATTGCTAACCAATTACGCTCAAGAAACTGGAGAGACAACTTTATAATGTCAGCCAAGAGTATCGGCTTCGCCTAATCGGTGGAGCCCAACGATAGGCAAGTATACAAGCACAACAACGTCGCTCATCAGTAACAGATTACGATACATCTAAAAACTGTACAAGTTGTTAGCTGTAGGTGAAAATAATGAAAAGAGGCTTCTACATGAGCATCAATAAGGCGATGCATATAAATCGTTCTGCGAGATTACTATAAATTCATCTAAAATTTAGTAAAAAGATTGACATTAAAAAGGAAATAATACAGTTATTTTTAAATAATACATTTAAAATTAACTTTAGAGGGTAAAATTATTCTTATTAAAACTGTTTCCGCAATTAATAGCATTTTAATTGAGTGTTCGTAAGTAACCGAATTAAAAGAAAGCCTAAAAAATTAATTAAATAAATTAAAATTAAATAAATTAATACATTATTTGCGCGCGCGCGAATATTTTTTTAATTTGCGAGATTTGAGCATTTTGCACGGTTGGATTGTGCAATATAGGGAACATATTTATAACTTCTTGGTGCGAACTAAATCTGAATCCAGCTGTCATGGTGTGAGAGTGCGAGCAAGATAACGTCGTCAAAACATCAGAATTCCACTCGTTTTACTAAGTATATATATATATATATATATATATATATATATATATATATATATATATATATATATATAAACAATAAACTAACAGCACCGGATAACAATAAAATGATTAAAAAAAAAAAAAAATAGGAAGTGAGAACAGTGGTTTCATGAAATAACAAACTAGATAACTGCACACGGGAGCAAGAGGAAATTCAAAAAAAATGTAAATTTCAAGCCTATTTAGAGGAATAAAAATCGCCATTCAAAAAAAGGAAAAAAAAATTTATAATGAGAACAGGATTTTAATTTCATCGACCAATCAAAGGAACATCAAGAAATGCATTTTTTTAATAATTTTTTCTTCCTCATCGTAAACAAGGATATGTAAATTATGAAATATTTTACACTAATATTTAATGTATACAACACTTAAGCGCCTGCATTAAAACGTAATACTCTTAAACATCCACAAAAAATGAGATCATCAAATGAAAGGAACTAAAAATCAATTTTTTATAAACAGCAGCATCAAATCAAATAAAACTCGAGGAAAAATTTTACTCACCGTTCGTTACTTGACTGTAATAGGACAAACGCATTTTTGTACGTACTAATTTTTGTATTGCGCACTTTTCCTGTATAAATAATTAACTATAAAAGCTGCCCGAGGTTATCCCCCAATGTCCGAAAGCTGTAGAGAATGAAGAAAAAAACATCAGATTTAGACGATGAATACTTCCGATCTTTCGAAGGAAAAAAATGAGAGTAGAAAAGTGTTCGAAATTTAAAACCGAGTATAATAAATCTTTGCAAAACTCATAAAAAGCTAACAAGGCAAAACGATCATAAAGAAAAGAGAGGAAAAAAAAAAAAACACTTAAAAATCGAGAGAAAACCTCTTCATAAATCAGAAACAATAACCGCAGTTATTCTTCTTCCCGTTGCTTCCAATAATTAACTGACCCTACAAACGTCAAAACGTTCATAAAATATGAACAACGCGCCTTCTTACGAGTAGGTAATCATAAAGAATTTACGGAAAAATACCCTCAGAACCGAAAGACGTTCAGTGTCAAATAAATCACTATCCAGATCGCGGGTGACTGTGTGCGAGGCAGCACTTCCCAGCGACATTAATGACAAAGTAAGTGAAGTTGCAGTAGTGATTAGTTTTTAATTAAGCAGAGATTCTCGCCTGTGCACCACGCAAAAGTTAATTAGCCGCAGTAACTAATGGGAGGGAGTCTAATGCTAGTTAGCTGGAGAGACATTGTTTCCACCAAGTCCCCATCCGTCATCAACGCAAGCCAGGGGATAATATTTTCCAGCTGCTTCGACATGTTTAGGTGCTGCTCAATGTGCGTAAGAACATGTAATTAAAAATGCAGGGTATATTTTCTTTTTCATTAGAGTTCATTTAAGAAATCATAGAGAACTCCAATTATTTGAATCAATTGGGATCAGAACCCATTCCCATAGCTAAATATTTTCAGATAATTGATTTTTTTTTCGAGAAAGGGTCCAGTTTAATTGCAAATTGAAAACGGCTGAAAAAACTACATATTTTTAAGGAATTTTTCATTAATAAATGGAAAATGCAACACTTTTCCATGTTCAGGTACTTACAAGTACTGCACATTAATACAGTATCTATGTAGAGCACTATAAATAATTTTTTGTTGAACATCTCGGTCTGAGAGAAAGCTGTCTCACTGCCTCCATCCGTTTTCGGGCAGCCTAAGTCCGCGCATCCGCTGGACAGTGAGACTCTGCTTGTGGAGACACTCGGGCTGATGATCCACCCCCTTCAAAGCAGGTTCGAAGCTGACGAATGCCTCCCTGGCTGATGGTCCCGTGTCTGCTTCAACTTGGACATGAATGTCATCTTCTTCATCAACACTTGCAGTAAGTTTACCATCATTTGTAATTTGAAATCCAATGTCCGACTCCTGATACCCATTATCCCATATCTTAAGCACTCAATTCTAAAGACCCAGGAATCTTCAAAAGAATGTTTTTGAATTTCTCAAGTGTGTGCGATACGTCTCTCTCTCTCTCATCTTCATCTCCTCCTTATCTGACCTTTCCTTTTCTTGAGCTGTTTTCTTTTTTCCAATTTCCCTTTTCTTCATTATATTTCTGAAATTCTAAAAACGATTTGGATGTTAGAGTTCTACAGTAAAATTTTCTTCTATTCATCCAAGACAGGCCAGTATGGGCCTTCTCAAAAACTCGCCTTCCATTACAAATTCTTTACAACGTCAATTTTCTTATATAATTTACACTATCGTAAATTAACATGGTAAATACAGATTACAAAGAGTTGGTTGACATTGTGCTCGATGGACACTTTTTGCGCACCATGATGTTTTTGACAAAGCCATACAGATTAAAGAGGATTTCGAACTACTACATTTTAAACCGATGTGGAAACCAGACCCAGGTGAGAAAGCTAATTGTTTATTTGGTAGGTAGATGACGTGAAAATTATAGAGTGACTAGTACAATACACGTTCGTTTTTACGAACTAATGGCTATACTCCCTACCCTGACACCGTAGACACATTTATAATTTTAACTCCCAGCTACAAATAATCTTTTCCGTTTTTTATTTTTTTATATTTATGATTTGATATTTTTTCATTTTTATTTGATTTTATATTTTACATATATACGTAACGCTTGAAAACTTGAATAATGTGTGACACGTACAGGTAGTTCAGGCATTGTTGGAACAATATTTAAAGATGCATGAAATATAAAACATTTGTGGGGAAGATTGCCGAGCTAAATTCGATCCCATCGTACATTTTTATGTACGCTGGAGAGAGCTTTTACTCTCCTCCCCGAGTGTTAGAACAAAGAAGGGTTAAACTCTGACAAAGAATCCCGTTGATGCCAACAATTTCTTTGTAAGATTTTTCGAATAGAGATTCACGCGTGATATGTACTGTAGAAATATGAAAGTACTTGGAAAATAATGAATGACAAGGAAAAATAGCTTTCAGATATGAAACAAGAAAACGAGTAGTGTAAAGACCGCCTGCAAAAAAAGCAGTTAAATGAGTAATGAGACTAAAAAAAACTTTTTTGGGAGAGAAACGGCAAAATACATTCATACATAGAAAAAAAAAATGAAAAAACATTCCCAAAAGAAGTTTTTAAATAGGAAAAGATAAATAATTACTTTGCCTGATTTTTTCGTCAATAAAATGTGTGTGAAAGTACTATCTTTAAAATGAATCTTATTTTGCATAGAGCATTCTAAATAATCTTTCTAACATAGTTTTTTTAATAAGAAAAAAGTAGTTTAATAAAAAATAATCAGCTCTTAGTAATCTAATACATTATTTTTATTTTACGAACTGATTTACCATAGTTCTTACGAGTTCGTAAAGACGAGCGCCTATTGCAATTTGTTTGGTTAGGCAGAAATATGCTTTTTGCAGATTTCGTTTCCACATTCTTAAAGTGAGCCCTGCTTTATCAAGGCATAAGAAAAAAGGAATCTAAAAATAACTAGTGAATATTCAAATTCTTTATGCTAGATAAAAGTAACAAACATTTTAAGAGCTGAATTATTTCATTTCCAAAATTTTCGGAATACCTCACAAAAATCCGTTGAAATCTAAAACAGCATTAAACTTGTTGTAAAGATTTTAGCGGTTTCTTGCATCTATATTCGGATAATTCAAATGTCAATTTGCTTCCAAAATGATAATATTTAAAAAAGAATTTCATTTAAATAATAATTCTTCAATAGAAGCCCTTAATCTCAAATTACATTAAAGGCTTCAATAACTTAATGTTGTTACTCGTCCTAGTGTCTTATAGGCCTAGTTTTTAGAAACAAATTCCAAACTACAAACATTAGCATATAGAAAAGACATTTAATAAACCAATGAATACTTAAAATTACCAATTTAGTTTTTTTCCAGAAAAAATTTAAGAAAGCCATGTCTTTAAATCCTTCCATTGTTGTAACTTTTTTTTTTTTTTTAAAGCAAGTGGCTAAACAATTTGTATAAAGATTTTATGCATACAGATTAACCCAAGATTTGATTTCGAAAAACTGAAAAGCTTACTAATTTAAAGAAATAGATGGAGACCAATCGATACACATTAATATTAAGTGCTTTCAATTTCTGAAGTTACCTTATACACAGCCAGTAGCGAGGGATAACCTAAGGTTACCACGTATTCTATTGCAACACCGTAGAATGCATTTAGTAGGAACCGATCTTGAAAAATAGCATTCTGATATATTTTAGCAGTTTATTGCAACGGTCGAAAATGCAGAAGTTATATTAATAAAAAAGTAATGAAACATATTTTCTGACATTCTAAAACATGGTATTCAACTAAAAGATTTTTCTCATTTCCAAATTCTTAGGCATCAAAACAGAACTACGTCCAATTTTTAAACGAATTTGATATTTAATAAAAAAAAAATAATAATGCGTGAGCAGAAGGGTTAACTTTCTTAATCAGTTTAAAATAAGCTGTGTAATAATGTAGGAAAATTAATAAAAACTTAGAAAACAACATAAATAATTGTACATTTTAAACTAACCATAAAGTGGATATTTTGTTTAGTCTTTCTCTCTCTCTCCTTTTGCTTTTACTTCTGTTCTATTTTCAAGGTATTCAATTTTAGAAGCAAATTGCTAAAGATTTGAAAAGTAATTATTTAGAACAATAGATAATTTTCCCGACAATTTTTATAAACGGAAAAAATTGTAATTAAAAAATACTTCTTTATTACTGGGAAATACTACGAATGGATTTTTTTCTCATCGCCGATGACACTCAAGACATTTAATGGTGAACTTCGCATTGTTAGCTGCCGCTCGTGGAATGAGATAAGAAGGCAGCACATTCGTCGACTAGTCGGAAACGTCTTCATATGAAGTGACGTAGATGAAACGTTGTGAAATCATGGATATTTTAAACCAATGTGGGAATTGTAATGAAGTGGCGTAATCATGATCACAACAGGATCGAAAAGGCCACTTTATGAGGGGGGGGGGGACTAGAAAAATAAACCTATAAAAGGTTAACTTTTATAGGTTCATTATAGGTTATATTATTTTAAAGGTTAATTTGTGTAAAAAATCTGAAAACGGAAACAAATTTTTACAAATTACATAATTTTTTTCCACAAAAATGTTTGAAACGCAACACGCATACTCTAAGCAAACTACAGGCAAACGGCGAAAAATAAAAAATCCGGGCGACATTTTGAGAATTCGCATCTTTTTTTCAGCGAGGAAAATTACACAATCTCAGAACAATCAATCTCGAATATGATCCAAGAATCAACAGCGAATGTTTGGCTGGCATAGATCAAATTCGATAACTCCTCAATACAAACTACAAGTCAGAAAAAATAAATAAATAAATAAATAAACAAAAATGCGATTGTTATCTGTTATTGGGGTCAGCCAAATGAAATCATCTCTCTCTCTCTCTCGATAAAGAGAGTATATGAACTGTTTTGGTCTGCTTGTACAATATTGACTTTTTTTATGGCTGTTAAGTACGGCAACAACTGACAATAACTTGTAGATTTTGGATTATTTAATTAAACAATCGAAATATATTGGGGTCTTATTAAATTAACTTTGACCGTTCAGCCAGTGAGTTACCAAGAACTGATTTCACACCAATTTAGAGGTTGAACTGAAATCTTTGGAGTGAAGCTAGTTGTTCCTTCCAAGGGGCTCGGCATAGTCGGTTAAGTCACGCGAGGATCATACACCAAAAAATAAACGTCACGGTGAAATTTGCATATACAACGGTCATATACATACATACATAGCGGTGTAGGCGAGCCTTCGACTCTACCTTAAAGTTAACAGGTTTGGAATAACCAAATACTCATAATTTTGAGCCACGGTCAGGTGACGAGGTCACACCTGAGCTGTCACGGTCACAGTGGGGTTTGGTTTATTCGTCACTCGAAGTTCAATTTTTGCTGACGAGGGCTTATTAGACTGGGATCTGCAGTTTAAAGCGGATTCCCCATCTACTACAAACATTCCAATAGACAGCTCATCACGTCGCATTGAGTCTTGAAGTTTCGTGTTGGTTGTTTTTTTACAGAGAGCGTGTTTGGTTTTTCTCCCTTGTTACAAGGAAAATAAGACCCTTTATCTATGAAGTCTATCTTGATGTCAAAATAGCGACAAATATTAAAATGCAAACAGACGATCATTGTTAAATAATTGCATAAAATATTAAAGATGCAATTGTTTAGGGAAAACAATTAGGCAAAAATATAGTTTAGTACAAATTAATAAAGATGCTAATATAGGTTGAAATACAAGAAAAATATTCATATTCCATAATAAACAATATAATATATGCAGAATTTATGATATAATCCCGTTTCAAAGGAATGCTGCAACTTAAAATATCAGATGACATATAAAGGTACCTTTAGCAGCACACATCCCATGCGATCTAACTTACGGGTGTTGCATGCTCATGCCGCACGAAAGCGTGCAAGCTGACGAAGTTAATTGTTAACAGCTTTATTTCCCAACGGCAGATGTTGTAGGTGGACATATATTAACAATGTTTTTCTTAAAGGAAAAAATAACTTTTTTTTAAACTCGTGGGCGTAGAGTGTGAGGGTTCAAAACAAAAGAACAGATTAGAGGATACTTCCGACTCCTACGAATATCAGCTGCGCCGAGGGGAAAAAAACTAAATCATTAATAAGGAACACACACCTTTGTCAACAATCAACTAAAAAAATATCATATTTTCGTTAACAAAAATTTAATTCGGGAAAGGATTTATTTAAAACCAATTTTTCTCTTTCTAATTTCATCGGAATTGGGTGTATTTATATCAATTTGGATGTTAATTCCGCATTCCGGTCATGTGTAATGAGGTCCACTCATTTAACGCTGATTGGTTCAATTATTAAGAAATAGTCCGCCTTTTTTGAATCAACAATATTAATAACAATTGTGTCAGATGACACTATGACGCCACAGCTGCATACGTCATCTTATTTTCGGCTAGTGAAAAGTTAAATTGAATGCTTGTATTAACTAAAAATTAAAAAAAAATTTAAAAGTGATTGCTTTTTTTTTTTTAATTGTAAGTCAATGACCCATGATATAACCCATAGCGAATAGTCGTTCATAAAAACTATATTGAGTTTTTAGACACTGAAAAACAGGATTAACATGCAAGTGAACTCAAATCCATTTAACTGACGGGCAAAGCATTATAACTTAACATCGTAAAAGGATTAATTATATAAGAACTTTTGATATCCTCATATGCCTCGCGTAGTGCCCACAGATTTGGAACTGCGTGAATGATCCCTGGTTCGATTCTAGTTATTAAACAACAAAAGTTGCATGGTTTTAGACACAAAGCTGGATTAGCAGAAGACATTCTAGAGGATCAAGTCTGTTGTAAGGCATTTTAATATACAAAGCTTAAATTATCAACTGGCAGAATTTTTCATACCCAATGATATAAATATACATGTAGCTAGAGAATAAATCAGGAAAACTCACAAGCACCCACCCCAAGACGTGCATACAGGTGGCATAAGCGCAACCTCCATCTGCAATTGTTCAAAGGTAGCTGGGATCAACCCCAAGATCTTATACTCCCCAAAGCTGTTCTATCACTAGGCCAAGATAAGCCATAACAGCATCTCGCGCTTCCATTTCCGGCATGTCCCTCTGTCAGGATGGATACTTGAGAATTTTCCCAGTTTCTCTCTTGCCACGTATAAGTTCAGCTGACTAACTCTGAAGAGTCCTTCCGGAAAAGACGCAATTATTCCTCCTTACTTTACAGCCCTTTCAGTTGCGCGACTATCTAAGAGGAGGCGTCAAGTAAAATAGAACCTCAAATTTGAAAACTCGAGATACGTGCACTCCCCCGATTCCATCAGCATTTACGGCTCCCAACCCTTTCTACCCGCTTAATTAGCCCGATGATAGTACGTGTCTGAGGGAGGAGAGGTATTCGGAAGAGAAGGATTTCCCCTCCATTACTATCGTGATACGGCTCAATCTTTTTTGTCCCTGCCGAGCTTTGCGTGAGGATGAATTTCTCAGCTGCATAAGTAATCACGGAAAACACTTCAAATCCTGAGTTCCGAGTCTTAGACGCACCCCCTCCCGTTCACTACGAGGCACTGCTACAATCCCCTACGGTAAATGAATACTAAGAGGCCAACAAACACTGCGGCGGGCAAATTCATTTGGATGAAGAGGGGAAAATGAAATAAAAGCTTCAATACGTTTAATGCATAAATGCGAATTCCCAAACATGAAAGTAACTATTAAAAAAAATGCCAAGTTTCCAGCGTCGAATGTAAGTAAAATATTGTAGACGAATGAAAATTTACATTCAAATGTGGGTGATACTCACTGTTCTTGCAAAACAGAACTTATATTATCTTTTGTAATATGAAGTATCTTTTGCAGTTACATTTGGCTCTGGGTATGACTATGTTGTAAAATACAATGGAATCCTCATGTGCTCTAAAGAGAACACAGGGACGAAACTCCTGAGAAAAATGTAATTAGAATATCGAATACTTCGTTCCATTTCCCGCCATTAGATGGGATCATTTGAATCTTCTTTATACTGATTTGCTTTTTTGAGACGTTATAAATGGAAAATAATATGAAAAATAAATTTTGTGAGAAGAAAAGCTCCTTTCTAATATTCCAAGTAGGATCTCTGTAAGAAACAGCAGAATTCTGTTTTGGTCTGCCAGAGGGCGTCAATGTTCGACAGCATGCCGTACAGCTTTCGTCAAATAATACATTGGACGATTCTATACATCTTCTACACAACGATTAGACAAAAATTCGCAATTTTATAAGGGAGATATATTAGGTGCTTTGACCGATTGATTGGTTTGTAACTTTGTGAACACTTTTTACACATGAAAGATTAACTCGATCGACACCTACGGCTTAAAATTATTTCCGAATCGTTGCAAATATCCAAGCTAAAAATAGAAATCGAACCGATACAGTGTTGAACGAAAAGATAGCTTGCACGACTCAGGTGCAAAGCTCTGACATCTATTAAAGAAAAAATAGATGAATGGTCTTGTAACAGAAAAAGCAATAAAAATGAAAAATGAACTAGTTTCGCATATAGCAAGATTAAACAATTGTTTAAGGTAAAATAAAGAGAGCTTGTAAAACTCGCAGAACAGAAAGGTCTCTCAACGGTTATTTTTCTCACACGAGGACCAATTAGACAGGAAACTACATTAAAGTGGATTCCAAACCACTTCTGTTCAAATCCAAAACAAGATCCAAACCCACGAACTGTTGAACCATTCGGCTGCAAGATTGACACACAGCTGAAAGCATATGATAGAGTATTAATATAGGAAAATATACAATATAAGACAAAATTTATGAATTAATATGTAAAAATGAGGAACATACGAAAAATGCATAAGTGAAGAACGCATGAATGAAGTTTTAGACCCTATTTACCTAGTTCAGAAAAGAAAAAAGACACAACAATGAACTCGGATAAAACGAGCTTCAAGGCTAGATCAGATGCGAGCCTGAGTCAGTATTTCAATTACGGACAGATAGGGTTCAAGCAGTCATTTCAGCGGGGCGCACACATGCAGAGTATCACAAAATAATTTCCGCCCGATTAGATAACGCGCATGTAAACACATCGCCAGCAGCATAAGGAAGCCCAAACAGAGCGGAACGAAACTCTGCTCCACGCGATAACCTCCGCGGGCCTCAAAAAACAAAGTTTTTTCTTTAAAAAAAAAAAAAAAAAAAAAAAAAAAAGGAAACTTTCTCCGTCGGAAAGATTGATTTACCATCTACTTTCGCCTTAATAATCGATCGAGTGAAAAAAAAAGAGAAATCAGTTCCATTTTTTTTCCCGTCGTTTTGTGTTCCTTTCGCTGTCAGAGCTATGCCAAGAATTTTAATTCCCAGTTTCTGGTTGTCGTTTTCCAAAGGAAGCACGCAGTGGCGTGGGAGGGAGAAAGAAGCAGGGTTTCTGCCCTGACGGCCACGAATCCTAGATTTATTTGATTCATAGTCCGAAAATGTAAGAAAAACTCTCAAACTTTAAAACTTGCTAAATCGAGGAATCGAACGAAATGGAAATCAATTCTTATAGGAATAAGAATAGCGTTCGATTCCTATAAGAAAACTGGTGATTTTTAAAGAATAAAAACGACTCATGTCTACAGAAATAAAAACTTTAAATCCGCAATTTCAATCGAAATGAGAAAGACGAGCGACTTCTGCAAGAATATGAACGAAACAATTAACTCTTACGGGAATGAGAATAAAAACGTACAATTTCAACAAAAGCAACAAAAAGCATTAAAAATCTATGTGAAGAACAATAACGTATGGTTTTATAGAAACAAAGGCAACGTGCAATTCCTATTGAAAAAAAAGGCAACAGCAAGCAGTTCCGATGGGAGCAAAGACCAACAAAGCGAGAGCCAAAGACAATTATGTATGATTCATATAGGAATAAAAATATCAACTTGAAATTCTTATAGAAATAAGAAAAACACGCAAAACCTAAACTTTTTAAAAACCAAGGAAAGAATAAGATCGAAGGAATCTTTAATAAAAGCATACAGGAATGAAAAACAGAAACAGTAAGAAAAATACACCGCAAACAAATTCTTAATTTTCTCTAAAGAGAATCCGAATCTTAAGAGTTCATTAATGAAAATATGTTTTGACTATTTCATGTAAAAATGATATACGTGGGAAAGATACGAATTCTAAATTTTTCTGAATAGAATTCGAAGTGTAAGAGGCATCTGAATCTTTCAAATTCGTTAAGGGAAAATAAGTAAAAAATGTTTAAAAAACAAGCTTTTCTACGTAGAACCCAAAATTTAAAAAATTCTAAGATTCTGGAACATTGCTATAAAGAATTCGGATTCTTTACAGACAAAAAGAACATAAAAATATAACTGTGAATGAAAAAATTCATCTCCATTCAGAATTTTTTCTAAAAAATCTCGGATCTCCTGAAATCTTTTTGTGAGAATAATACCAAATTGTAGTGCTGTGACGAAAACATCGAATTAGAATTCTAAGAAATTCCCTGATCACCTGAAACTTTAAAATTAATTACATGACAAATAAAAAGGAAAGCTGATACGAATAATCTAATTCTGATCAAAATTCGAATTTAGGAGAAATCTTTGAATTTCAAATACTTTGGAAGTGAATAATGAAAATGTAGAGCTAAGACGAATAACAACCACTAAAATTAAAAGTTTTCGGATCTTTTATGCGGAAATAAATAAAAATACACCGATAATGTAAGCAATCAACTTCTTTTGAAGAAGAACCTAAATCGTAGAGGTATTCATATTTCCAACCATATGGATAAAAAGAATAAATTTGGCTGATAAAATACCAACCAGTCTTTTGAAAAATTATTCATCTTTTCCAAAATATTGATACATCTTTTCCATCTATTCCAAAATATTCCCAATTATGAAAAAAAATTTCATAGTACTCTCAAAATTTTCGTTCAAATAATTTCATATTTTCAGAAATATGAATTCATTTTGAAAGGAAGATTTGCAACGGGATTTTAAAAAGAGGAAAAAAAAAAAAAAACAGTTAACTGCAACCGTAAACACTATAATGCCATTCATCTTTTCCTGGTCCACGATTCGATGTAAAGCCAAGTGACGTAAAAAGACGAAATTATAGAACAGATCTTTGCAGAAATTTCACGCTGTGCTTATTAACCATAGTGTGCGTGTGAGTATATAACGATTTTAATAGCTGTTTTAAAAATATAAATCAAGATTTTTAGTGCATAAACATCAAAAGACTGACAGGTTTTGTGTTTCTTCAAGCTTGGTTTGGCATTGACAAGGCTTCAAGAGATGTAGGACAGGAAAGTTAACTTTGGAATCTTTCACTTTTGACTGAATTAATTACGTCACCAGAAATCAAGACGAAAGTAAAAAAAAGAAAACCACCACTTAAAGTCGAAATTTCAGGAAATATTTTAAATGTAATTGAGTTCTGCACCAAATACAATGCTTAAAAGCAATTACAATGAAATTGAATCTGTTAAGCCATACGATTAGAATTGTTGAAACATTATAAGAACAAATTAACTTGCAAAAAAAAAATAAATAAATAAATAAAATAAACATTTTTAAGGAAAACAAGCATTATAAATAAAATCCAGACATAATCAAATACGAATGTTGAAAAGGTTATGTATCCAGCGCATAATTCTAATTTCTTAAGTTTCATGGGTTTTTACTTCCCATCTCTAAAAAGGAAAATAACTAAAAACTATTTTGAAAAATCGCGAGCAATTTTAAAAAATGTTATCCAAATTTATTACAATTTTTCAAGCGAAGTTTAAGCTGTTACACATTCTAAGATATATTCTAGCATTAGATAAATATATTGTGGAATGTAACAATTACAAACAACAAATGTAGCACAGTACGAATAGCAATTATGACCAAAATCTCTAAATAAAAGTTGAAATCAATTTCAAAAACCAGACAGATTTAAAAAATTTCACCAGATCTTAATGATTTAGAACATTTAAATATTTTAAATAAACATTAATTAAAAACAATTATTTCAGCATTTATAAATAACTAAAGATTACAAATATATTGAATAATTCGAGATAAAATTGAGTCTCTATGAAACAGAAAAATCTTACGATTTAAGAAATGAACGTTTTGCTCGACGAATGACAGGCATGTCCAATCCATTCTTTTGGATGAAAAGATAAGCAAGCATAAAGGAAAAGTCTAGAAGCATATTTATCAAAATTGTAAAAAAGAGACCATTGCTTTTTCTGAAAAAGAAATATAGAATGGATGACAGTCACGATTTATAAATATGTCAAACTATTTCGGCTCAGCTATATAAATAAAATCGCCGAAATAAAATGAATTGTTTAGAATGTGATATTTTTATTAACATTGATGAGAATTCTATATACATTTCCATACTTTATATATATATATATATATATATATATATATATATATATATATATATATATATATATATATATATATATATAAACGATAAACCATATTTTTGAAAGAGAATTTTGTAATGAACAATTTTAAAATGGAATACTTTCTTTCAATAGCAAACGATAAAGTAAGCCTTTCGCATTATTCTTGTAAAAAAGTAATATCCACGTGACTCCAGTCAAGTGCGACGGTTTTCAGAAATGCAAAATATAATCAAATCGTGAAATAGCACCTGCATTTACCCAGAAATTCAAACGCCGTGCAGATCAATCACGTAGAGGAAAGCAAACAAATTCGTTAATACAACCTGATTTATATCCAATATATATGATAAATTGTCTGAATTTTTTTATATTTTACTGATCTGAATGTTACCATTACTTCTGATGGTAATCTTCACATCGTTCAAAAACCATACTTAATTTCGTCGTTTAGTTGCTTAAAAAAATATTAATACACAGCAGAAGAAGATAAATTTGAATATTACAAGGCTTATTTTCTTACTTCATGAGGCCGCTTTTGTTCCCGAAATATAATTTCATAAAGTCTGCAATTTAGAACTAATTCCAAACAATTTCTTCATACATCTCCCCTCCCCTTCCTATTTAACAGGTATTTTCTATATATGCAAGTTAACTCAGTTAAGAAATCTAGTTTAAAGTGGACTCCAAATTATGTATAATCAACAAAAGAGGTAGAACTCGAACTCAGGAACTACTGATCTGAATGTCAATGGCTAAACAATCAGCTGATAGTACTGCTTATACTAGTCAGCTGATAGTACTGTTAATTTTATAGATAAATGACAATCTTATATTTTCCATATAATAATGAATTCCCGGACCTAAGATAGATGGCGCTTCAGTTAAATTGAACATCTTTTCAAGTTCAATACGAGAAATCTTACCATTAACAGAGGTTATGTATTCACTATTTCCATGATCAATAACAACTCCCCTAACATTTTATCATTGCAGATCATTTAACGATTGCAATGACAAAATCAAGCACATACAACATTATACGTAACAAAAAGTGAAGGATAATCATTGGGCTACTAAATTGAGTGATATTTATGTAACATTCATCTTTATGATAATTTGTTGTAGTTTCTTCAGTGCACCATCGAAGAGAGACCAGTCCTTTTCCGTGGAGCTCTTTATTCAGCTGAGCAAAGATCCACAGGTAGCATTATGAGATTGAGGAGGCCTGGTTGGTAAGGGTATCGTTCTCATTATCGGGAGGTAGTGAGTTCGATTCCAGGATGATCCGGCGTGTTCACTAATGGCGGGTGGGGCACGTTAAAACAAAGCGTGATCGCAATGTCCTCCAAGTGAAATGATACATCTGGGGGTGGCAAGCTAAGTATTGGGGATCTTCTGGTGGATCTTTGTTTCAAAACCACAAAGACTTCAGCCGGCTGTTTCAATCCAACTCAGGGCTAGGTACAGGGAAGCATGCTTGTGCAACAACAACATTTCAAAATTCAAAAATTCACACACTCATAAACGAAACAAAATGACCACATTTACAGAGAGTGGCGTTTGATGGGTTTCCTCTCGCCAAGGCATCGAAAAGTAGCCGCGAAGTCCTTTCCAAGAGTTGCAACAAACAAGCATTTCACGGGTGATTAATGACGTGCGAATCGCACTGGACGGAAGATTCGTTAAGCAGCACTTGGAACGATTCCCGGCTTCATACTCCGCAGAACAACACCGCATTCAATTCCAGACAAAGCTTTTCTCAACTCGGAGTTAAATGGTCTTTCTATGTTTTATCGAGTTCCAGAAAGAGATTTTATTTAATGATCTCGAATCCATCATCATAGAAAACGGCACTTGAGAAATTGCAGTTTACATGAACTACAAAACACAAAAGAACGTTATTTTAAGCTAAAGACTTGTCGATATTAACTATTCACACATTAAACATTTCGGTACTTACGTGTTTATACCGTCAACCTTTTTTTGCCATAAAAATACGTCATCTAATTTTCGAAAGTTTAATCATTTTTCTTCAAAATGTGAAGGGAAAGCATGGCAGTTTTTATTTATATCTTCATTGTAACAAAGAAATGCAAATTTTATTAACCATAAAGTGGTTGTTTCTTTCGTTCCAGTTGAGATTATAATTACGCCACTTCATTACGATACTCATTAGTTTAAAATATCAATGACGTCAGATAGCGTTTCGTCCACGTCACATCGTAGGGAGAAGTTGTCATGCACCCGATTTGTAGACGAATTGTTAATCGCATTCTTTGAGCAGCAGCATAAAGGCGAAGTTCACCATTGAATTTTTGAGAGTCGTCGGCGATGACAAAAAATCCATTCATGATTTTTACCAATAATAAAGAAGTATTTTTTATTATATTTTTTGCCGTTTGTAAAAGCTTTCAAAATCGTGAAAATTATCTGTTATTCTAAATAATTTTCAAGTTTTCATATCTTTAGCATTATGGTTTTAAAAGTTAAACATGTTAAAAATAGAACAGAAAAGCCAAAATGAAAAAAACTGGACAAAACATCCACTTTATTTTCAGTTAAAATCGCGACAAGGACGATTAAAATTTTTAAAATTTTTTTATAATATGGTATTAAATCTAATCATTAAACGATATAAATTTTTTTCGCAGATAGGGTCGACGGTAAAATACGTAAGTACAAACTTTCCGAAATTCGAAGAGTAGTTTTCTTTTTCTAACATACTGATTGTGCAGTTCAATGTAGAAAATTTTCGTAGATAGATTCAATATGTAATTTTAATATTATTACTCCTATTTTATGTTTCCATTCCGCATATTTTCCACAGCTCATATACTGACCAAAAACCTTATCATTCCGAACCTCATTCAACTGGCGAAGTCGACATCTGAGCAGGTATAATAAGAGTTAGATACTTTCCACTTAGTGGTTGGGCATTACAAAAACAAAACATCCTTTTCATTTTCCTCGAAATCAATTATCCAGTTCATTATCAATACAATTAATAAATGTTGGCGTAAAAAAAGCGTTAGACTTAAGATTTATTAGAGATTTTTTACAATATTTAAACCAATTTAAACTAGTTTTAATATGAATTTGCGTCTTTTTGATTTTGCTTTTTCTTCTATTATCAACGTTTTATTGGCTTGAAATACGGAAAAGGGCTGCTTAGCCGATGTTTTGGTTTTTATACAAGAAATCATTAACAAAATGAAATTCGACAATATTCTCAGGCAAGCTTAATCTGAGTATCTAGATTCGGATTGCATGCTTATGTACTGCCCTTTTGAGACTCACAATTTTTTTATATAATCAAATGGTCGCATATTCTGATGATTTTGATTCGCATGAATGTCACTGTTGGCAACACTTTTGAAAACCGTGCCAAATGCGTTACGAGGACTTTTACCCTCAGACATTCGATGGGGAACTTCGGCTTGTTTGCTGCCGCTCGAAAAATCCGATTTGATCCTGCCTGTAAAGGCAGGAAATTCATCGATAAGTTGGATATATGACGCAGTCTCAATACGATGTGAAGTAAATAAAACTTTATCTGACGTCATGTATATTTTAAACCAAAGAGATTTGTAATAAACTGATGTACCCATGAACTCAACTGAAATGAAAGAAACTATCACTTTGTAAAAAAAAAAAAAAGAAGTGACATATTAACTAACTTTCACTGGTGTGATGGAAAGAGTGCGGTGTCAACCTCGTATTAAGCAAGTTACAACGACGAAAGCATCAGACACGGCGTTTGATGCAGATAACATATTCAGAAAGCAAATTGGTACAAGCTTACAAACCTTCACATCTTTAACCAAGCATACTCGTGAGTCACCATCCACAGTTGGTCTTTGTTTTTCCTAAGCACTCACATCAGTTCCATTCGAAACCGGATTCCACAGTATCATCTTCGGAAAAATCTTAGCATTAACGCATCACATCCTGTTAGTAATGCAGCATGTAACAATTAAAGGGGTTGGAAGCACGGAAACCAAAGCAAAAGATTATCAGAAGAAAGTCGCCAAGAAGTCATTAGAGTTGGCGCGCAACATGCAACATCACCGAGAAAATAGCGTGGTTCTCCGCAAAGTGGTGTCGATTTAAAAAGAAACGACCATCACCTTTATTATGAAAGAAACACAAAGGAATAAAAACAGAACACCTAAAGAACTAAAGTAACGAATTTATAATTGCTATATCGAAGAACAATAGAATTGCTAGGAGTTTGCGTTTGCCAAAAAGGCATAGTTAAAAGATAACTAATGTCCAATCAAGAGCCGATGACAGGCAGCTATAACCTGACAATTCAATACAATGGGGGTTGTTGTACATAAAACCCCAATTAATCCAAAATCTATTTAAGGAAATTAGACTTTGCAACCTACAAAAAAATTCCATCAACGGGAAGCGAAATTGCTTTTATTGAAAGTGACGAGACAGTATCGTGAAACCTGTATATTGTTTTTTCTAAAAACAATGTTACGACTGTTATCGGAGAAACATTGATATGAAAACTGATATCATTCAATAAAAAATGTTTCGAAAGATACATTGGAGGTGGAAAATCCCGAGTAATCGATAACTGAAATGCAGCTTTCATACAAATGGTATCAGCAGTTCCAGTTTGATGTATTGGACTCGACAACCTTTTCATGTAAAAAAAAAAAAAGTAATTTCTTCTTATACGATGTATAAAATGGGTTGAAAGAATCGGATTTTTAAGGCGCATTAAAGGAAGTGGGTCGTATATTGAAAGTAATCAAGTCGAAAACTTTCATGAAAAATTGTAAAATGGTGATTTCTACCCTAAATTATAGTAATATAGGGTATCGTGACATAATTAGTCAGCATGAAATAGCACTAAGTTATGAGTCTCTATTTGAAACCCTGCTACCTAATCACAGAATTAATTGATAGCGCTTATAGTAATTAGGCGTCGCATTTAATGTAAAGTATGGAAAGAATGCATTTTTCAGAGTTAAATGCCCCCGGTTCAATTCCAGACAGTGTTCAACAAAAGGTAAAATAAACAATTGTAATCAGTACAGTAGGAATCTTACAACAGTTCTAAGGCAATACCAGGGATAAGCAACTTAGAAACTGTTGTCACATCTACCAATGAGTCAACGTGCCATATGATAGGAAATCTTATATTCCATTCCTACGACGATGAAGCAGAGTTAGAGGCAAAAAAAGTTTTATCATACACTCTAATTATGCATCAATTATAAATATATTCATTGACGTAATTTTTCAACCAATAAAACCGCTTTTCTCTACACTCGTCTACTTAACAGAGCAATATTAAACAAAACGGCGTATAGAATTGTGTAGAATGCCAATGGAAAATTATATGGTGTGCCAAATTCGGCATGCGTGCCACATATTGTTCATTACCATAAGATCAGTTAGGTAAAATCGGCGAGGTTAAATTACAGTAAAATAATATCAATACGTCTTTATATTAATAACACTGAACATAAGTCACTGACATACAGTGTACTTAGTTAACTAGAATTTGTACACAGTTACAACAGTCCTATACTTAACTAGAATTTTTCACAAATAGAGTAGGTTTATGTGCGTGCGTTCGTACTTTTATCATAAACCTCAAAAACTCATAAATTATATATATATATATTCTTCGATATCTTTGGGAACACCAATTAGAAGAATGCGATCATAAGCCTACGGCAATGATATTCAGTATATTTTCAATTCTAGAAAAAATGCTCAAATATGTCATATTTTAAAAACACTTTCAAGATAATGTCGTATATGAAGTAATACTGTTAACTGAATTTTCTTGGTTTAAGAAATTAAATTTTACGACAATCCCCACTATTCCTAACACTCAATTTTCATAACACTTGATTAAAATATACAATTATTAAACTTTTAATTGTTTAAAAAAAATGTCTTTACCAAAAACGAATTACCAAAAACGTCTCTTTCATTGTTTTACAGATTCTTTTCGATTCGACGGCTAATATGTGACCGCCATGCATATTTCAACACTAGGTAATGTGACAGCACTCGGAGAGTCGCTGAACGAAATCGTTTCACTGGATGAAAGACACGTCAATCAAATTACGTAGCGGAAGTGCTTTCCACATGACACAGACGACTTACCAGGCCAGTTATAATATGTTGATTTTCCTGAAGCGCAGAGTGACTTTTCAATGACACTTAGGAAACCAAACTCAATCATAAGCTGCAAAATAAAGTGTGGAAGATATATTTCGGGAGAATTTCTAATGCTTTGACTGAACTGTTTAAAGATTTCATTTGTTTACTGATTTGCAGTCAGATTTTGGCACGCGAAGGCGACTGTGTTTGGTCACTCTTTACACACACATGAGCTAATAGACCCGAAACTTTTACTTTAAAGCTCATTTCGAACCCTTATACTCCCATATTCATGGTCGGAATCGAAACCACAAACTCTTGAGATGAACACCCATCAGCTCGTGCATTTCCTGATAATTCTATGTACCAGAAAAATAGCGAACTCTGTTGATCATGCCATTATTCTTGTTATTATCAGTATTAATTAATCACATTTTTGTAAAAGCATTTGTTTACAATTACAGGTATACTAATTTTTAGTAAGTATACTGTACGTACTCCTTTAGCGATCAAACTTTGTTTTAGTCATTCATTTTGGCGAGACAAATTTTCTTCCATGTTTTCTTCCATGAAAATGAATGAAAAAAATTATGAAACTCATTTTCATCCAACTGATAAAATGAAGCAAATCGGTATTGCACACAAAGGCGAGAGCTCTCCATTATCAACAGGTGTGGTTATGGAACCTGTCCGGAGTCGTCATCCAAGGTCAAGTCAGCGTCACGAATGAGGTCACGTGTGGAGAATACGGACGGACATGTCTTGGAGTGAGTCACGGAGGAAAGGATTGTTCCGCCGGAGAAGGAGGTTAATAAACTGATTAGAAAAGAAAACACTAGCATGCGGAAAAAAAGTTCACAGACAGGGGGACAAAAAGGATTGAGAGCACGTATGCAGTACAGATGCTGAATAGTCCAAAATGTGACTATTTAAAATTTGCCGATGTTTTTGGCGTATTCATTATCTCAAATTTGAAATGTCCTAAATATGGAATGACATCAAATTACATTTCTTATTTCCTCTCCGTAGCAGTTAATATTTTTGGAACATTTTAGTTTCTTATAGCATAGTGTGTGTTCCACTTCATGCTAAACTTAACATGACCTAACACTTGACACTTGATATTCTCCTTATCCCGATTTCGAATTGTCCTCAATATCCAATAACAATAGTTTGCATTTCTTAATGAGCACGACGTTCCAATGAGATAACTTTTCCAATTTTTTTTTCTTTTCAACTAGCTCTTGAAATAAAGTTTTAGAATAAATCTATATTTCAAAACAAAATTAAACAGGTTCTTACAATGAAATAAAAATTCATGCAGACTAGATGTTCTAAATTTTGACATTTTTAGTTCCCTTATTACAGCATTTTTTTTCTTTATTTCAGCAAGGTTTTAAGTACATAACATCAGATTGCATTTCTTACTGCACCTCTTTATGTTTTCAGTAAATTTAATCAATTTTTATAATAAAGTAAATCCGCCATCACGCTAAGCCTAACATGGCCGACCGTCTCATGATAGCTTTGACTTACTAATTATTCCAAATTTGAAATGCTATAAATAACATAATATATTGCCTTTTCAATTAGATATATCGATTAGATTTTAATTTATTTAATATTTTAAGTAGATTTTTAATGTATATAATCAATCTTAAATTTTGCATCTTTTCACCTTAGGTCTAACTTAGGGACTAACGATATTTCTAATTTATCTCTGGTAGTAAATTTAAATTAGCACGTTGGGTGTACTTGTGATATTTGTTTTTACTATATCTAGAAAAAATTAGTATTTTAAATATAGTAAAAGTTAAAGTTATAAAATCCAACAAGTCAAAATCTTATTAAATTGTAAAACCAAATTACTCAAAAAATAGAAAAGTTTGTCACCAGTGATTATAAATATGAATACGAAGTTCAAAGAGTCGATTTCGTTCTACTTATGAAAGCGACATGAATCCCAATGTGAAATAACGGGGATACCGGGGTTGAAAATTTCTTATACATAATTCAAAAAAAAGTATTTCGAAAAGTACATTAAATAGATGCGTAATGTTGAACATTTAAATTAAACTCGTTTCCTACATTCAACTGCACACAAGGACAAAAAAGACGCATACCCCAGAAGACAAATATTCATAGGAAATTGAAACTATTACTCGTTGTATTAATTAGAATAATTCTAACTTCTATTGTTGATATTTTGTAGTAAAATCCTTCCAAAAGATGCAGGTAACAATACTTGAAATCAATAAAGACCGTAAAATTCCGATCAACACTCGTGCCTTTTTCATAAGGTTGAAATTCACAATACAGTCATGGGGAAAATAATTCTATTATTAATCGATTTAAATTTTTTTAAAAAAAGCCGGGATCACAGCAGGGTGTCTTAAGTCTAAGTCAGTCATTCTGGAAATTTTATTTCAAGATAAGTTTTATATCACCGAAACTCCTCACACTCAGCAAATTTAGAACAATCAGTATCTGTCTTCAGCATCTATGTTAGAACAAAAAGTCGATCGACCCACTTTCGATAACAATGCGTAATTAAGCCGAAATAGATATTTATGGCAAAAAAATACGCCTACAAAAATTGCACAATTGTTTCACACGGCAGTCTATTTCCCGAATATTCCAAAAACTGAGAGTAGGTAAAAGGATGTAACAAAATTTTAGTATTGCAAGTTTTTGCAAGTTCTTGACATGGCACAATAAATTTTCTTAATAGGAGATAATTGTTTAATTTTTTTTTAAACATCCACAGCATTTTGCACTCCAAATTTAATTTGGTTTGTCGCTCTAATCACTCTTTGGACGAGTCAGTAAGACCAGAACCTACCACAGAAAAATGGATTTCGAATCATGGCAAGCACCCTCACTCAAAATGAGAGGAACGCATGAACTGGTTATGGCTGGTTGCTTTGTTTTCTGGCGCATGGGCATGAACTCTGTTAAAGAACAAAGAGTTAACCATTCAGCTGACAGCTCAGCTTTTATTTTCGAAAATGATTTTTCCATCAATAGAGGACCGTATTCACGTTCCCAAAACAGAAAACCCTGAAAAATCCCAAACACCCACCCTGAAGTATATGAGGAATAAAAAAAATTCGCATCCACTTCCAGAACTCAAAGTGAAATAGTAATATGGTCACTCTTCGAAGCAGAAAGTATAGTGAATGCGAAACATTCTTGAAAAGAAAAAAAGATGCATCCTTCTTTCCACATGCACGTCCGTTGAAGTGGATGCTTGGAAGTTTTTCTCCTTGGCGACAGGTGAATACGGTCCACTAATTACGTAAAATCTAAATCACAGAAAGTATAAAGTCTTTCAAATATTAAGTTGTCAACAACAAAATGACAAAATATTAGTAGGGATTGAGAATTTGGATTATTTTGGATTTCCTCCTTTGAAACGCATGAGTATGACTAATTATATACGAATTGTTTTCCCTAAAGGAAGTTGTTGTTATATAAGACAACTTGGACAGGCCAAGCTCACTAGCCGACGACTATGCGAAATAAAGTCAGAAGGGTACGTCTTTCGTTTAACCAGAGCAACACGAAGGTGAAAGTACGTCTTTGCTCTAATACTTCTCCGACAGATAGCACCACGAGTGGATCCACTCCTTCAATTTTGCTTTTAATCTGGAGGGGGAGGAAATTTTTCCAGAGTATTATACCCATTGTAATACTCAACGACCGACTACAAGACTTTCGATTCCCCAGATTCAATGAGCACGTATATCGTACGTATTCGGTGAGTCTTTATCGGTATTGGGAATGGAACCCAGCCCTTCCGGACGGAAGGCCGATGCTCTAACCACTAGCTTACATGGCCCCTAATGGAAAGTGGTGACCTGATTGGTTAGGGAGTCGTTCTCATTGTCGGAAGGTAATAAATTCGAATTCCGACTTAACTTAACTCGAAGACCCGTCGTGTTCACTAATGGCAGTTGGGGCACGTTAAACTGGGCGTGATCACAATGTCCTCCAAGTAAATGATACCACTGGGGGTGACAATTTAAGTATTGGGGGTCTTCTCGGTCCTTGCCTCGAAATCACGAAGACTTCACCCGGCTGCTTTTATTTAATAGGTAGAAGTGCAGGAAAACTCGCTGGTGTAACAGATCCTGACGTAAATACTTAGCTCGTATTTCAAGTTTTAGTATATTAACTAATTCGATACGGAATGCTACTGGAGACACGTAAACCTGACTTATTCAATATTTTAACCTTGTATGAAAATATTTTAACCATATTTTAAAGATTTCGAAAGGCTCATGATTAAGAGTTAAGGTAATATGAGATTATTTTGCATGTAATATTTGCTGGGAAATAAAAAACTTAAAATTTGTATTTCATTTTGAGTTGGTATAGAAAATAAGAAAATATTACAGTTAGTTTTCTATGTGAGCAAAAAATAAATTAGAAATCTTAAGATTTAAAAGAGATCGTTTACAAACATGGTAATTATTAATTTAAAATTATATTAACTAATAAAATTTTTAAAAATTTAAATAGTCCTTGCTGATTTAAACTAACTACAAAGATGCTTCTTTGTCTTTTTCAATTTGCGTTTTCTCCTGCTCTATTGTCAATGTAATAATGACTTGAATCAATGGAAAACGACTTCTTAATCCAATGATTGATATTTTTATAAGAAGTTGTTTATTAACAAAATGAAAGTCGACAATAATCTCAGACATTCAATGGTGAACTTCGCCTTGTTTGCTGCCGCTTAAAGAATGCGATTTGAAGGCATGCAGGAAATTCATCAAGTCGGATTGACGACGCAGTCTCAATACGGTGTGACGTAGAGGAAACATTATCTGACGTCACGGATAACCAATGGGAATTGTAATGAAGTGATGTAATCATGATCTCCATTGGAAGGAAAGAAGCAATCACTTTATATAGTTAATATAATAAAATAAAAAACTAACTTAAACTAGAATAAAAAAATCATAGTTTTTTTTAGGGAAAAAAATACAAAAATCTAGAACATATTTCAAATGACGGTAAAATATATATATATATATATATAATTAAGAATTGGATAGGATATCACTGAATAAATTAAATTTCTAATATATTGAAATCAGTAATTCAATATTACACGGTAAATAAAAAGTAAAGCAAGCTTAGAGAAAGAGCTACACCACTTCCTTAATAGGTAATGAAAACACGATAGGTGAATTCACTGAATCAGGGTCGAAAGCATGAGATTCATTTTCTTTTTTAACTGTAATTAAGGAACAATTTCGAATAAACAAAATATTTCGTGTCTAGTTCTAAAAACTGTGGACGTTTCATACAGTAAATATAAAAATCACCGTCTCAAAAATAACGAAAAAAAAAAAAACATTTAAATAATGTGCACAATATCAAACTTAAACCGAAAGCAACTGAGCTCGGCGCCAGCAAGGTCAAAGAATATTGACCTGGCAGACGAGCAAAAATTCTTAAGTTTAAAAAAATGAAACTTCTTTTTTAAATACTCATTAACGACCGCAAACCTATTATTTTCAACGCTTTGAAGGGAAAAAAATTACGTTTATCAAAATTCCAATTTTTTATTTAGTTAGAAAATCTGTACATAATATGTAAAACATTCGCGGCATGGGATGAAATAAAAATATTTCTAGATGTAATCTTATTTTTTTTTTTTTTTTTTTTTTTTTCCCCATTCCATCTTCCTCGTTTGTATAACAAAAGCATTTTGATCTCGAACACTTATAGAATGAAATGATCAAGAACTTTAACAATTTAACAAACAGTTCAATTAATCGCTAATTCGACAAGCACATCATTTTGATGGTGCATTTTGAGCAAAAATTGAAATGGGGATCAAACTTGCGTGCAGCTGAGTCAAGACAAAGAAATGCTACTTGAGCAACAATTAGAAAATTGCAGATAAACTCAAAAAGAAAAAAAAAAATCTAGAACAGTTCACTTTTTCAATATTAAGCAACTTCAAGTTCATTCGGTTAAAGCAAATGGTAGTAAAAGTTGCCTTTAAAGATACAGTAGGGTAGACAGATACTATTTGCCAACCACGAGAATACCTCCCGCCAATTTGTGTCTGTTGCCATAGAAACAACACACGTTTCATCTGCGCGATAGAAAGAGCCAGAAGGGCATAAATTTCGGCCTACTGATAGTCTTGAGAATAATATGAGGTAATACCTAGAAAATACAGGCAATTCCTAACATTCTTGAATCCAACTTGAAATGGACACAGTTCTTGTTACCATAACAACTACCACTTTCCAGACTATTTCGCGGAAGCTCCTCTTGTGGTAGACAGACAGTACGTCCCAAGCAGATGTTATACAACATTCCAGATGGAAAAAAAGGACCAAGCTTACGTGGCTTGTTTATCACTCAAGGGTCATTTTGATAAGGATGAATTAAACCGGAGTAGATTTCGTACCATTACAATCATTCCACTCTAAAAATGAGATTCAGAATCCAAGAATTTTAGAACTAAAAGCATGAACTAAAGCTGACAGTCAGATCGGCAATACAGAACACATTTTTCGCACAGTAAAAGCAATAAATAGCAGTTAGTACAAATAGCCTTCCATGACACACAAGTCTTCTGAATTTACAATTGATTAAGAAGGTTCACAATGCAAAGATACAAAAGTATACGTCAAAGATTGAAAGGAACCATTAACCTAAAATGTATGTTATAACAAATAAAAATTTTCGTAATTAATAAAGTTTGAGCAACTTACGAAAAAAATTGACACTTCCGAGAACAACTCAAATGCGAAATAGAAAAATTAAACAGTTTCACGCAAGAGTAAGAGCGCTTTTTAACCGAAGGAAATGCGGGTATTATTCATCCCAAAAAGGAGCGCGTCCACCCCAGTTGCGGTTACAGCTGTGAACAGCGAGAATCTCGGTTCGCGCGAAACATGATCTTTCCCCGAAGTTACAAATAAAACAATGGTTTAAGTTTCAAAAGAAAACTGAGACGGACAACAGGAATACTTTGGAAAGCATGTTTTATCCTAGCCCAATTATGAAACACGGCAGGTCATATGTTCATTTGGGTCGCATTTCACCATCTTTCTAAAAATGAAATATACGCAGTCTATATGCATCGAAATCACGATCATGTCGTCGCTTCTAAATATGCATCACCAATTTAGCAAATTTTTTACCGAACCGAGGTTCTATTCAACTTTACAAAGGCTGAAAGTTAACACCCTTTTCCACATTTTAGGTATTTTAGCGATGACTCAGAATTTTAAGATGCACATTAGCAATATTTAATTTATTCTCGCATACGAAAGATGAAAATTAGTTCCGCATGTAAAGAAATAAAGCAGAGGAAAGGAATGCATTCCACCTAAATCCAAGAAACGAAATAGGTCGAAAAAGAAAAATCCAAATATCTGAGCAACCTTCAGCGTTTTGCAACTACTAATCCAAGCCATGTCATTTACGAAGCCGCAAATGTTACAACAAATTATATTCTAAAAAAGAAATGGAATTCAATATTAACTAGTAATTTATAATCAGCACGTGCAACAGAGGCGTGAAATACCTTCCCGATAAATTTCCAAATTAGAATGACAATTAAAAACGCGGATGCATTCAGCATGGCGACCTCATCCAATGCAGTTCTGCATGAAGATGAAGCAAGTGGCGCGATATGGGATCAGTTCAAGACCAAAGAGTTAAATTTAGAAAGCATCTCATAATAGGCAGAACAAAAGGCACTCTCAATCCTAATACAAAGCAATTAGAGGTCAAACATTTCAGTTTTCACGGGTCCTCGAGTTTCGAGAGGCATTGTTACTCAGGTTGGAGGGGGAAACAATGAGAACACCCTTTCTGTACTGAACCCACGTGGGCCGCCAAGGTTGGCGAAGTCAGATTCCAAACGTGTTTGCGCTAGGTGCAAAAAATAAATTTTTAAATTACTTGATATCTTATTGTTTTTGGCTTGTTCTCAACAGTACAAAAGGGGCCGCGGATGTACAGGAAAGAAAGGCGTTGCTCTTAGTCAGGATGGGATGGTTCAACACCTGTCCCAGCTGTCGTACTGTTTTGATTACCGCTCTACAGTCAATTTTTTGCACATTGCGTCTAATTAGGATGTAACTAAATTAAAGTTTATTTCAAAACACTACAAAAATGAATGACTGAATTGAGATGTTGGTTCCTCCATTCGGGGGTTCACAAACATAACCAGAGGGGCACCGCACACAATAACCTCTATAGGACACGAGTTTCTCCGCTAATGTGGCGTGAAATGATGAGGAGAAGAATGTGCTATCTCGGGTGACAACGTCACCTGACCGTGTTTCGAAATCGCAAGTTTTTGCATTTTACTTTGATAGATTTTGATTTGTTAGTTTGTCACTCAACGGTCCTCTTTTGCACTGAATCAGACTTTCTCTGGGACCTACAATTTAAAGTAATTCCGAACTACTACACGCATCCATGCTCAAGGTGGGATTCGAACCTACGGATTGTTGAATCAAAGACTAGGGCGCTATCCATTCTACATTGGTTGGAAGAAATCAATGGTGTCTCCGGCTTCTAAGCCGGAAATACACCACAACAGAGTTTAAACTAAAGGAACTCTACTACTTAAAATATTTTAAGGAAATTGTCACGCTTTGAGAAAAAATTAAATATGTAGACATTTTCCTAACATAAATCGATTGGTGAAACTTAAAATTAACTTCTTGATGCCATCCCAAAATTTTAACTATAAATTATTCTCTTTTCATCAAATATATTACAAGTTTTGTTTGGTCTCGTCACTTTAAAGTCCTTCTCCTCACCACGGATAAGATTTACTATTATCTTGCATTACTCAGTTTAGACGTATTTAACCAACTTATTAATTATTAAGAATTTTTTGTGCCATTGTATTATATTTCCGGCAGCTTGCATCCATCAACCAAAGCAGAAACTGTCACCCAGTTTTGCCATTTTCGATTGAAACGCTATGGGACGAAATTGGTATATCAGCTGGCTCTGAATTTAAATTTCAACATCAGGAATTGATTTCTTTTGTTTGTCGATTAATGGTTATTTTTGTACTCGAAGACTAGACAGGGACCTAGAGAGTTTAGAAATACATTCTAAACCGCAGTATACTACAAACCCAAGGTGGGATTCGAACCCGCGAACGGTTGAACTGAGGGGAAAGCAAGAATCATTCGGCTGGCAGCACGATTACCGCATTAGCGGAGACATTAAGCTTCTTACTGTGCATACATTTTCGCATTAAGTGGTTTTGGACACGATTTAGTATCGAACCCGCAGCATTTATATAAATTACTAAATAAGTTTCTATTGAAATACTTTCATTAGGAGAGTGTGTCTATTTTTCATTGTGAAAGGAAATTATTTGAAACTTCACATTTTGTTAAAATAAAATGCTCTCAGCCAGTTTTGGTGAATTTGAACTTTTTTGCTACTTGTCGTGCGAGATAGAGAAATATATCTTAATGCCGTATACATGTGTCATAACGTCAAACTGAACAAGAATTCTAATAACATGTAATATCAATTCTTTCCACGGTATTCATTATCGTAAAATCGTATTTTTTAAAATGTCTACTTAACATAATTTTATAAAACTTACATTGAATTTAAGTACAATATTATTTCTCTACTTTTAGTTTGTATTAGTTTCTCGTCAAATCCACCAGTGGTATTTTTATATAAAACAACCGGTTTTACAGGAAATCTCACTAATAAGCTTCCGGTAATCCATTCTAAAAATAAAATTAAAAATAAAACTATTTTTAGAACCCCAAAATGTCGACATTGAAATTTTCAACACATGAAATATTTCATTTCTCATCAAAATTTACATTTGCTTGATAATAAAGGAATAATCTAATACAATCAATTTAATATCACACAACTCACAATAGAATGCACAAAACATTAAAAAATGTAGTTTATTTCAACAATCACAGGTTAACGTATAAACAGATACATTACCAAGTTCAACTAGTAGCAATGAGTCAGTGTTTTCTTTTAAAAATAAATTAAAATCAAATTGAATTAAAGAAAACTTTTTATTTACACATTTCTTTTATTGTAACTATTTTAATCTTTTCGATATTTACTGTTTAGACAACCACTGAAGGTAAAACTCACCACTACGTGAAGTTCATGCTAAATGATGGCTTACATAAATTGCTAGCACTATAAATGCGAATCGAAGCGCCTTATTCGAATGCGGATAGCCTTAAAGTTTGTGTCACTTTTTATTCTACCACTAAGTTGTAAATTTTAAAAGAAATTGTAAACTTCATAAATGAGAAAAGATGCTCCAAGCAGAAACATTTTTTCTTTCATCAATACGGGCCAAATGCCGATTTTTGCTACTGTGCTTTTAGTAATTTTATCACAACGGATAATATCGCCAATGATAATCATGGCGACAATTTGGTAAATGAAATCGTCAGTATTCAATCCTCATACAGCTTCCACTAATTTAAAGCCTTTTTCAAAAGTATTCGTCAAAAAAGTTTTTAATTATTCAAGTGAAATCTATACATTTTTAGAATCCTGTCAATATTTTATCACTAACAAAATAATTAAGCTGGCTAAAATATAACTAAAAGTTTGAATTAAGTTTGTAGCATTAGGGGCATTTCTTTTTCAACGGAACATTAATACGACCGACCAGAACTTAAGATTTAAGTTGACCACAAGCCATTACCAAGAGCTAAGCGAGGTTGTAGTCGAGCCCACGAGGTATGATTTGTTTGTCGCTCAACGGTCATTTTTTTTGCATACTAGAACTAATTAGACCGGGACCTACGGCTTAAAATGGATTCCGAACCACTACAAACATCCATGCTTAAGGTGGGATTCGAATCCACGAACTGATGAACCGAAAGCAAGAGCGCTAACCATTCAGCTGCCAGCTCGGCCCACAAGCTTCTGAAGGGAAGATCACAGCAACAATCCAGTTTTAAGATCAATATTTAAAATAGAAACCAAATAACTATTAAAACTTTTTAAAACAAGCATCTACAGCAGTGGTTGGAATCGAGCTTGTAAGTATCTGATATCCTAATGTAATCAGACTTAACTGAATGAACTATTTGTAAGAAAAAAAACCGTATGATAGGAGGAGAGAATATTTTATTGCTCAATGGTGATTTTTGAACATGAGGGCTGATTAGACACGAATTTACGGTGAATTTCGATGTTTGAGGTGGGAGTCCAGTTCACAAACGATAGAATGTGAGAAGCAAGTGTCTCGACTTGCACAATTTTCAAGCAATATCATAAGAACAAAAAATATGCAACATTTCCTTTTCTTTTAGAAACTGACGAAATTCCCAATGAAAAGGACCAACCACTGTTATCGTTATTTAATAACAAGTATTATATTTTCTGAAAACAGTCAAAAAGCAATAACATTTCATTTCCAATCGCAGCCCTCTTTCGGGTAAAAGTTACCCATGAAGAAAAAACTTTTCCCTGCTCTAAGATTAAAAAAGAAAACGAGAACTTATGGGAGAAGCGGACGAAATTAAATTTCCGGACGAGCGACTTGAAGAGAATGGAGGAAGAAAGGATGCAGCCGCGCGGAGGGAGGGGGGGGGGAGAAAATAAATAGGCCATAAATCCTTCCTTTCTCGACCTCTGGATCTACTTCCTCCAGACGCGACATCCCAGCCTCGCTTTGCGTACGAAGCGAATATTGATTAAAATCACTAAAGCAATGGAAATTTAAGAGTTCTTCGCACTACTTCAATTGTACTCGCTCTCTTGGGGATTCCGCCCAGATTGATTAGATCACTGGAATCGAACTGGTAACCTTGGTAATCTCTTACCGGATGTCGAAATCTCGTGCACACTTTCCATTAAACAAAATATTTGTTTTATTTTATATTTTGTTAAAGATTTTTAACATAAGCGTAAGATGAGCATTTCCATTGTGTAATTTAAAAGCGACTGCCGTATTTTAATGCTTTGCATAACTACAAATTTATATTTTAAATATTTTTAAGGGCATTTCAAAAGAAATCAACACTAATTCTTTTACATTTTACCTGAGCGCGTGAATAGGATTGTCTCTTTAGCATCACATTTTGTGGAAGAGGAATCAAATGACCGGATTTGTTTGCATTTTATGCTGGGGACCTAAAATTTACAGCAGATATCAAATCACTACAAACAGCCACCAGATTCGAATACATGAACTCTTAAACAGAAATTTGTTTCTCTTCAGTTCATTTTTTCTATACACGACGGCTAAATGGAATGGAGCCTAGGTTTAAAGTGGATTCCGAACCACTACAATCAACTATGCACAAAGTGGGATTCGCGCTAATCATTGGACTGGTAGCTCGGCTCTTAAACAGAAGACTGAAGCGCTAATTATTCGGCTTTCATTATACCGGAACCTACTCAATGAAGCAGATTTCGATCCACTACAAACATCCACACTCAGATTGGGAATTGAACCCACTAACACATGACTACTGCGTCAACCATTTAGTTACCAGATCGACTGAGCTCATTCAGCAGACATCTAGGTTTAAAAAGACACTGAGCCACCATAAGCATCCCCAATAAAGAGGGGATCGAGATGTGCTCCGCTCCTTCGCCCTGAGCATATGAATTAATAAGTTCAAGAAAAACAAACGGTATAAAAATTACGCTATTTTATAAGATTTTATCAAATGCTAAGTATTTTTTAAAATTATCATGACATCTTAGTGTTCCTACCACAAGTGAAATAACTTATTTCAAAATTTAATAAGTGGAAATTAATCAACCAAGTCATCGGATAACGAACACAAAAAAATTTATTGCGCGAAATGTCAGTTAAAAAACGGCATCATCATCATCATTTTTTTTTTTACAAACTTTTTATGGGAAACTTGAACCTACAGTCTAAAGTGCATTCGGAGCCGTTGCAATATCCAGAGACGAGAGTTAAACCCGAAAACTGTTGAACTGAAGGCCAAAATGCTCACCATTCATTTCCCAACAAGTTTGGAACGAATCTGTAAGATACCGCTCAAAACAGCGTGGTATATTTCAAATATGGAATAACAGAGGAAGGGATGTCCTAATTCATTAAGGCATCGCTCTCCTTCTTAAAAGGTAGTTAGTTCGAATCCTAACTGATCCATCATGTTTGCTAAAGGTTGCTGGGGCACGTTAAATAGGTCGTGGTCGCAATGTCCTCCAAGTGAAATGATCCTCTCGGGGTACCGACAAAGTATTGGGAGTCTTCTGCTTGGTCTCTGCTTCAAAATCACGAAGACTCCACCCGGCTGCTTATCTCCAACTGGTATAGCCCAGCCCAGCACAGCCCTAATATATTGGGAAGTATGCTGGTTCAACAGCAATTAGAAAATAACTTACAGTTTAATGATAACAAATATAAAATTAACATTGTTACCTAACAGCGTAAGAAAATATTTTTTCGGAGAAAAATATCATCGGCTACAACTCCACAAACTTCTTTTCGATCCTTTTTAAACATGCGAAATACCCTTCTCCCTATGCTTGTAATCTTACTGCCTTTCTAACACTTTCCAAAACTCTCCTTCCTCATCCAAAGATCACGAGGAAGTGGCACTCTGAAAGCTCAATTACCCAAAAAGAGTCGAGATTAAATGGATCGTGATTTTCCTCAAAAGAGGAAGAGGGAGGAACAAAAAAAAGGAAGACAATAAATAACTAACAAAGTACATTTACACTTACGCAACGGCCATCATTTAAACAACCATTACACTCAACGAAAAAAGAAATCACTCGAGAGAAAACTGGATGACAGAAATAGAGGGCAACACGAATTCTCTTTCGCTACCATCTCACCCCCACCAAATGTAAGAAGCATTTTTTTTTTCATTTCTCTCTATATTTGTTATTTTGGAAGAGTGTGAAATATCTTATTTTGGGTCGACAGAAAATGCGCGGAGAGGATTAGGGTCAGCTCAGGTCTCGTGATGCCCCCCGGCAGACGACTGTTGACAGGTTAATCGAAGCGAAAAAGATACGGCCGAACGATGCGACAACTGGGATTGAGGAGAGACCAAAAAAGTGGAAAGCAATAGGACGATGTGTTTTGGCGTTTCGGTTACTCGATCTCCGAGTTATTATCAGGAAAACCAGCAAGTTGAGGTGCGTTAACATGTGGGCAATGTCACCCGGATCCATGGCCTGCTTGCAGTCGAGAAATACACAAGTTCGATTCATGTATGAAATGACACCTAACCCATTAATACAATTTTATTTTGTTATTTTAAGTCTGTTATATTCAAATAAAGATTTATAACTAGATAATTTTATATTAAAGAAAGTAAACCTCAGTAAAAATTAACCTTACAATGCCTCGCCAATTGATTTAAAAATTTTCGATTAAAAAGAAGCACAGAAATCAACAGTCATTTTTCCAAATATTTATCAAAAACACTTCTGAAACATTTTATAACATAAGGTAGACAGTTGGAACAGCAGTTGGAAAATATTATAAATTTTCTTTAAGCATCCATTGTGTAATTCTTATGGACTCTTCATTGACGCTGGCCATATTCACGAGTCGCAAAGGGGGAACTTTGAAAACTCCCAAGCATCCACAACGACAGATGAACATATAGAAGAGCAATGTCTATCACCCGTTGTTCTGGAATAAAACCTGGTACTTTCCACCTCAAAGAGTGCAGTTCCACAATATTACCTCTAAGCTCAAGTTTTTGAAAACTTACTATTAACTTGGCTTCTTTTGATGTTACAGTATATAACAATGGCATTAAGTCAAAGAATTCTTTCTCAATGATTACTTCTGCGCACATCAAAGATAATTCAAACCGAGCCTAAAATTCAGTGATTGCGAACGACAACAAAGATGGAAATCGAACTGGAGACAAGGTTTGATTTGTTTGTCGCTCAACGGGTTAAATGGATTAAGAACCACTTCAAACCTTCAACCCCGAGGTGAGATTTGAATCCAACTTTAGAACAGAAGACATGAGCGCTAACCTTTCAAGATTGATTCATTGTGGTCAAGTGACCGTTCTTCAGAGCGGAAGTTCCAGGGTTCGGATCCAGCCACTATTGAACGAGAGATGGACACTACGTTTCTGTCTTCTGCATGTACGGCAGTCGGGGTGAGTGGTTGGGAATTTTCCTGGTTTTCCACCTGGCGATACGTTAATACGATCCACTACTTACAATAAGTTATTCCGAAATGCAATTGACCAGTAGACATTAAAATGCCTTATAACACAGCATTAACAGTTATTCCGTCTACTGCATCCACAATCGAACCGGAAATCAAATTAGATGCGTAGTAACGGTAGAGTCCTGCATACGAGCACCATTTCACACGCAACCACAAGTGAGTTTGTAAACACAGCACAAATGCTCTTGTTTCATTTTCGTTTTTTTTGTCGTCTTTCAGAGAATCGTTTATGGTGAAACCATCAACGTAACTGTTTGATCACTGAAATACGACTCGCTCCTATGTAGGTCGGCTTTTCGCCAAGGCTGTCAGTTCAATCGCTCTAATCACTATTCCATTTGAAATTTAGTGCCATGTTCATTTTCAGACTCATTCCGCATCGGACATTTACTGCTGACGTTGAGCACCTCCACTTCCGGCAACTGAATCATCACTTGTGGCCAATGTTTATGGGGACGTTCACTTTCTCTCGCGTGGTTTGTGACGGCAGAATTCCAGTAAGCGTCTTTTCCGAACATGGACAAAATGGAGCGGAAAAACCGAGAGCGAAGGTGCCGTGGGAAAGGCACAAGAAAGGATTTCCTCCATTGTTCCCCAAGCAGCCCGGAAGCCGCAGACTGGATTGCTTCCTTCCTCCAATGGAAGTCGATAATGCTGCTGTTGAAGAACCACTAACCAACTGCTGGCGAACTAAAGTGAAAGAACGAAAGTGTCTATTCGCAATTATTAGGAATTTCGCCAACTATTTTATATCACTTCTCCTGCATAATTTTCGTGGTAAGAACGTCATTTTATGCCACAAATAATTCAATCTTCGTTATTCGTTAAAAAAATGTTCTTCATTCATGTAATGTAACATGTTTGCTTTGGTTTAGTTAAGTCTTAATAATCAATATTTAACACTCAAATATTCATTCGACGGGTTTTAATTTGTCGTTTAACAGTTTTTTTTTTTTTTTTTTTAATATGAGGATTTACTTGATTATGATTTACAGCTTAAAACGGATGAAGAATCGCTAAACTGCATACCGGAAATGGAATTTGAATCCACAAATTAAACCGAAAGCTTGAGCGTTAACCATTCAGCTCCAGCTGGGAATGTCCCTGATGGACATACATATTAAGTTTTTGTAGCACCAGCCTGCTTCACAGTACCTAGCCTTGAATTAGGCTCTACCAGTTAGACAGAAGCAACGGGGTGGAGTTTTCGTGATTTTGAAACAGCGACCAGGCAGAAGACCCCAACACTAGGCATACCACATCCAAAGGTATCATTTCACTTGGAGGACATTGCGTCCATAACCTGCCCCATCTGCCTTTAGCGACAGATCTTCGGTTAAGCCGAGATTCGAACTCATTACCTTTCGATAATGAGAACGACGGCTTCATCAACCAGGTCACCACAGTCCCACATACTAAGTTGCACACCAGATCATTTTAAATCATTGCGGAACTAAACAAATTTGTATTTAAATCTTCCTAACTATCCTAATGAATAGCGAACTAATAACCTTCTAATCGTAAAGATTTATATATAACGAATCGTACAACCTATCTCTACCCATTTTCACTTCAAAAAGTAATTTTAAAATTTAGGCTTATGAGCTTTTACTTAGTATTTAATCAGTGTTCCCGTTTATATTACCACAACAAGAGACAACCGAAATATTCGAATAAACAAATCATGTCATATAGTCAGCGCTTGGAAGAGAATGTTTTGGGAGCTTAAACAGTCTTAAGTTCAAAAATTATAAAATCGGGTCACGGTAAAATAAATCAGTGGTGAGCACTTCCTAAAATCAGCCTCGATTCTGGCCCAGTCGTGTGTTTAAGGAGTCACTCGACTAAGACATCATATCACGGTCAATTACCGTGATTGCGACTATTAAATCGACGAAGAAAGCAGTCTTCCCGGTCAATGATAAGGGGTGACGACCAGTCATTTAACGGGCCGAAATTAATAATAAACGTCTGGCGCCGTCTCCGTTGGACGCTCTCCAAAACAGTAGCAGCCGGCTACCAAGCAACATACTCGGAAAACGCACATTACAGGAACGGGGGCAAATTATGAACAAACATTTTCTGTGGAGGTCAGCAGCATTGCGGCGGTCAAGATACTGAGATGAAACAAAAAATGACGCCTTCACACTTCAGCACACGTAATACAGTTTATGGCATGCCGGTCAGATATCTAAACCTTGGCGTGACATTTTCGAACATAGTAAGCTGAATACAAAAGCAAGAAATTAAAACTGTTAAAGTAGGAGAAATACTAGCATGTCTTATATTGCGATTGCGTGGTAGGTTTTTGGTTTGCTTATCGATCTACAATCACAGTTTACAAATGAAATCCACGAGGACTGTTCAAAAAGTAAGGACCATTTAATAATAAAAAAAACAAACGCTTTACAAACCTTTAACTTTTTTCACTTCTCTACAATATCATCAATGCATCAAGAGTTGTTGTTGCCACACCATACTTCCCTGCACGAAGCCCTGAGCATATCGAGAGTTGTAAATCTAGTCACGAGCTTCAAAGCGTCTCCTGTGCTACACTTTTATGACATTTGTTTATCAAGACAGGAGCTGATTGCATTTCAAACCAAAGAAAACAGTTATTGTGGGATTATAATAAAAATTTACAACAAGGAATGCATTCCGGGAGAAATTAGTTATTAGCAACAATCGCCCACCCTTACATTTACTATTGGTTCAGCACGAAAAAAAAATGCCAGTCATTATATCCAATAATTATTTTTCCTAAAATGGAAGCGCTTCTGTGTGCTACATTTTGGAAGCGATTTATTAAGTTGAGCAGTTGGACAATAATCGACAGAAACGTGGCAAAACCCGCACATGCAACACTACAAACCTATACATACCGTTCACTTCAACCAACAACAAAATAAAGAATAGAAAAGTATGTTGATGGTGTGGAAGAAGGAAGCCTGCCCACCTCAACGATCGAAGGCAAAGAAAATTAAAAACTTTTCCCAGGAAAGGCTCGTGGAGATGAGCCTGTTGCTTCGCTGATTTCGTCATTTGCTGGCAGAGGAAGAGCTTCCTCCCAGCAGCAACCGGAGAAGGAGGAAGAAAAAAGGATAGCTAAGTGGCAACCTTCAAGACATCTTCACCTTCAGAGAAGATGAGGAAGATTTAACGACCCGACACATCCCTTTCGCTCGTGTCTTCGATTTCTCTTTTTCACTTCATCCTCCAACCCTGAATGCGCCTCTTCCAGTGCTTGCGGAATTTTATGTGTGGATCTGTGCTCGTCCTAATAAAAAAAGAAAAAAAAGGGGGGAGGGGAAAGAAAGGGAAACTCATGAAGGCAGAAAAGTAAACATGCGGCAGTTTTACAACGACGCGACATTTTTCGGTACATACTTTTGTTTTAATATGAAAAGCTTCTTTCGCATTTTCTTAACCAACTTCAAATATTAGTGATTTGTTTCCCTTTTGTAACTTTGCTCGCATTTTTGTCTCGATGCTCTTTAATATCTAACGTATGGCAATCGATTATAGATTTAAAAAGAAAAAAATTATTTTTCACTGCAGAACGATTCTTTTTCAGTACAAAAAATTTTAGTCTTAAAATTTATTTTAACTGGTTTGTCACCTTTGGAACACAATTCATGGGACAGAGATGACGGTTTAAAATATATTTATATTGCTGCACTCCATGAACTGCAGATCAGTCTACCCTTATAAAAATAACCCGTTATTCTTCAAACACTGTGCACGATCCTGCAATGAAAAATCATTACCTTAAAAATTTTTATTTTCATTCATGGCCGCTATGCTGTTCTAAATGATTCTTGATGAAACTAGCCGAGGATACAACTTTATTTCTTAATCATTTTTTGTTTGAAGTTAAAAAACTTTACATTTCATTAAAAACAAAATAAATAAAAACTAAAACAAGAACGAGTCTGCCAAAGTTCATCATGATTTTCAAAAATACAAGTCAGCTTATTAAAAAAAAAAAAAAAAAAGAATTAAATTAATCAAAATAAAGGGAAATAACAAAAAATGCAGCCCATAACATTTCTAGAAAAGGTCCTACGTCATGCAATATTTAGCCCAATCATTAACAGACATTTCCTCCACTGTCTTAAAAAATATACGATTCATACAAAACTAAAACGATAATTGGTTGCTGAAAGTCAAAATTACTCCCAGCAACATAAATATATACAACAAAATACGATTCTTATAACTTTCTCAAGTACTCCTCTATAATAAATCTTAAAAAACACAACTATTTATTTATTCCCGCGCGAAAACCTCCAAGTAAGAAGGAGAAACCAACTTAACAGGCCATAATGAATGCGGAAGAAGTCATCTCTAGGCAGTAATAGTACGAACATTTTCCACAGAGGAGGGAGAGGGTTCTTAAAATGCAAATGAAATGAAAGAAGCTCTCTTTTTATAAACAGGTTATTTTCGTTAGGAAAATGCCTTTAGTATATTATTCGGATCATACTCGATTGCCTTTTAAAAATACCCCCAAGGAATGGAATTTTAAATAAATAAAAACAGATTTTTTAAAAAAAAAGCAGTAGAAAGTTAATCATTGTACAGTTTTAAGTAAGAATGTTAGCTAAATATTTCATTTGAGCAAATAAAACTGTTGCATATAAATTTTCACATTAATTTCTAATCAATCTAAACATTTTCACTAAAAAATATTTAGGCCAGTTTTTTTTTTTTTTTTTTTTTTTTTTTTTTTAAATAATTGAATTAATAATTATATTAAAGTACTTGAAACCAAAAAGCATAACCTAAAATTTCAAATAATCTATTTCAGATAAGAGTTAAAATTGTTTTCAAATTCACAAGAAACTTTTTCATAAATCTAAAACATCTTTCTAAGAGATTAATTTGATTATAAAACATATTTCAAATACAGTAGAACTCCAATATTCAAATTAATTGGGGCCGGACCCCATTCGGATAATCAAAATTACGGTTAGTTGGATTTTTTTGAAAAAGAGTATTTTAATTCATTACTGTACGTTGAAAATGGGACAAAAAATTACATATTTTTTGTAGAAAAAGAACTTTTAATTAAATGAAAATGCAACAATTTACACATTAAGGTTATAAACAAGTATGGTTTATTTGTACAGTATGTATACACAGTGATGTACATGAAAGTCATTGCTTGCTGATTATCTTTTTGTCAGAGTAAGCTTTTCACTGCCTTCGTCCGTTTTCGGGCAGCCAAGTCGCGCATCTGCTTGGGGAGGGGATTTGCAAATGGCCCCAATCGAGCTCATGTCATATGTACTTCTAAGCAGTTTCAAAGCCGGTAAAAGTTCCACTGGGTGATAGTCCTTTGTCTGTTTAAAATTGGACAAAGTCCTCTTCCTCGACACTTTAAGTCAGTTCACCGTCATTTGAAGTCTAGGGTTTCACACCTAAACCAATCTCCTGCATCTTCAGCACTCACTTCTGAACATGAGAAACAGCGGGTTCTCATCCTCTCCCTTCTTTTACCTTTCCTTTCTTTGAACTTTTTCATTTCTCATTTTCATTCTCTTCTGCATCCAAATTAATTTTTCTGATATTCTGAAACCGATTCGGATAAGCAAGGTTCAGATGTTTAGAGTTCTACTGTCCATTTTTTCATTAAATTTTTTAAGTAAAACTTGTTTCATCAGGTATAGTTCTACCACGTAATACATCTAATTGTGGCAGAATTGTCCGAAATTTGAAAACAGAACTGAATTTCAATAGATCTCTATAAGGTTTGAAATTTGACAGAAATAGGACATCAACAAAACACTGAAAGAATTTCCAACATGGGAGAGATAAATATTCCCTTAAAACTGTAAAAACAGGTCATCCTAAAACACTGAACGTATCCTTGGTTATGAAAATGCAAATTAGTTATCTTGATCGTGGTTATAACAGACGATACAAGTAGACAATAGCATAAATATTCATACATAAAAACAGAACATTAACTTATTAAAATTATGGTTGAGTAGGTATTTTTAACAAGAAAAAAAATTGAACAACTTGCTGACTAACCAATAAACCATCATCATAGGAAAAGAGAAAAAAAAAAAGTCTGCATGGCGGCAGCAATTACGTCACAAAAAAATAGGGGGAAATCATTTGCGCAATTGACACACAACCATTTTCCTAATCATCCCGAAATCACCTTTTGTTCCGACGAACAAAGAGGTGAACGATCACAAAGGTCACCAGCATTTGTCCCTAAAAGGGAAAGAGACAGGAATCGGAATTCCCTTTTCCAGATCCGGCTAGGTGAAGGCAGAAAGCTCGGATGCCAAGGAAAGCAGGAGATGCCAAGGATTTTTAATATTCTTCGCGCAAAGGCAAGTCACTGTGACCGTGTCACGGCAGGTGTCCCACATTCGCACAAGGTCCTTTCCATAATAAGTGAAAAGCACCATTCAATAAAAGTTAAAAATATTTCAAGCCTCTTTTACAACGAATGTACAGAGAAAGATCTAATTCGGTATATTCCAAACAAAGAACAAGAATATTGAATTAATGTGTTATTGACAAGCAGTTTTTGAAATAGTTTTGAAATATAAAAGCTATTTCATCCCACGAATTTTAATATTCGCAGTTAAGAGGGTTTTATCTAACAACGAATTACAGGGCTTATAAATAATTTTTAAAAATTAAATTTGTAGAATAATCTTATTTTATGAGTGGTACACATGAGTTAAATGAAATTCTTGCGCTTAAAAACTTTGTTATTGTTCTGTTGGGAATGAACATGAAATATTCGCGGTCGTCAAGATACTTATGTAAATATTGATGAACATACTGCAACCGTGAATATTTTAATAATTATATATATTGTGCTCTTGCCAGTATGCTTCTGGAACTGAAAAAGGGGGACAAAATATTGTACGGTAATTAAACGACTGAATGGGTCGATTTTGTAGTTATGTATTTTAATTTCAATATATATTTTAATAAATGTTATTTCCCTTCTTAAGATACGTGTGCTAAATTCAGTTTACAAGAATCATTTCTGCATAATCTAACTAATTCTACCTCGTTTACACTCTGCACGGCAAAAGAGTTCTGACATGTTCATTGTTTGTAAGATCATTCTATTAAAATTATAAATAAACGAAATCCTCTAGGTGCGTGCGTACTCAAATAAACAAAAGAAACAGAATAACGTTTCAATGTTCAAGTTTCAAACCTCGTGACCGTGGAGAAGTTTCGTAGGATAAGAATTGAACCCGAGAACTGTTGAGCCGAAAACCAAGAATGTTTATCATTCAATTGGCAGCTCGATCCAGTATTTCTTTCTGTCATGTCAAATTAAGCATAGAATATAATTAGATTGTATATTTTGTATAATGCACCTTGATAAATTAGTTTTTCTACTTTCAACTTGTTCAAAATTTTGAATCTCAAACAATACACACAATTTTAGAAACGCAATTTCTACAAATGTGATTAAACAAAGACGGACAAATCTTCCTGAATTCTTGTGTTTTTGAATTTTCTCAATTCTACAACAAATAATTAAATAAAAATTTTGATAATAATTAAAACTTAACTAAAAACTATAGAAAACAGCTCTGAAGAACGATTAATAATTGTAGCAATAAAATATAATAAAAATGATTACGAGAGAAAAAAATTATCAATCGCTGATTTGGGGAAGCCGTAAGAAGTATCACGCGATTCTATCATTGTATTATTTCATTTTACGAAATTCGCAGCAATCGACATTAATATAAGAACGTTGAAAAGTGAATATATGAGAGAGTTCTAAAGTAGTCAAAACTATAAATCACGATTCCACATATCTGTTATTATGAAATACAAGAATGACTAAGAGCGAAGTGATTGTTAATTACCTGTTCCTATTACAATAAATTGTTTTCGGAATTCTATTATTACACTAGATACATTTTTCGGTGTTCAAGAACAGATACATCATATCATTTAAAACATCCTAATTGGAATTCACAATTAAAAATACTCGGGTAATTTTCAGTTATTACAAAATTCCCAACATACGCTAGTATAAAAATAAATCACTGGAGCTTCGCGTATGACAGTACTGAATACCAGCTTTGAGCACTAATTCCATTGTTACAGAATTTATATCTGCTTTAGAATGTGTTGGGGGGGCGCACATCATCTTCTATAGAAATCCAGGAATTCAATGGATGCATAAACTATTATCAAATGCAGTTGTTAATTAAGTAATATTCGAAAATAGCCCCCAAATATTTTCGGATCAGTTTCCGATACTTGTTACGCGCCAAAATGGCAGCGTGCGAAAAGAAACGCTATTATTTATCACCGGTTGAGCGTCGCAGTAATGAGTATCTAATTTCTGCAATGCAAGTTGCCTTGAAGCAGATCAAGAATCAGAGAATGCATTCCATCACGAAGTGGCCTTCGAGCAGCCTACACAACCCCATACGTCTCACACCTGGCGGAATTAAGTGCCGAAAATAAACAGAGGAATCTTTCTATTTCGCTTTTGTCTCAACAAAAAATAACATCAAAGCCACGGAGAAAAATTAGTCCGGAGATTTTACCCATTGATCTCTAACACAGAGAGAATCCTATAAACTTTTATGTATCATTACAGCTTATGATAGTTTACAGGAAAAGCCTTTACAGTAAACTTTACAATGTTATACTTGCACGATGGATTTTCATTAAGAGGATCTAAATTCTCAAAGTTTGTAGTATTTTTATTAAAACAAATTTTTTAATGCATTTATTGCGTGGACTTTAAATTAATAACTGTTTTATAGCAGTTTATTTTTATGTAAATACGTTTTCACGCCTTTATTAGAAACAAAATAATTCACGCAATAAAGCAACATGGAATTATTTCTCTTTAATAAATTTCCTTATAGACGTTCATTTATTTTTCATATACTAGGCAATTTAATGAAATTTTATTTCAAAGTTAAATAATATACCAACTGGCACACAGTGACTAAGGGCACATTGAAGTAGCGCTCTTACATTGGCTGGTTTGACGCTCAACGGTCATTTTTGGCACGCGAGGACTTTTTAGATCGGGACCAACGGCTTAAAGTGAATTTTACAATCATCCAAACCCAAGGTGGGATTCGAACCCATAAGCAGTTGAACCCAAGGGATGAGCACCAACCGCCCGGCTATCAGCCTTTGCAAGCTCTCTTTTGAGTGGAGAGCCATGGGTTCAATCCCGGGCAAGGTTGAATGGGAAGAAATTGCAAGTCTGCTTTCTTCTCTGACATTTTTAAGTTGGTTTGTTTTATTTATCGCATAAAAGGTCATTTTTGGCACACACAAAAGCTAATTAGACCAAAATTTACAATTTAAAGTGGATACCGAACCATTACAACTAATCATAGCAGAGATGAGAACGGAATCCACGAATTGTTTAGCCGAAGTCAAGGCCTAATAGTTAGCAAGTTACAAAACTAAATAATTGACAGGCTTTAATAGTTACTATTTAATGAATAACAATTAAGTAAAAGGAATTTAAAGTTCTCCGAATATTTCCACATCACAATTTCCGATACTTGCAAAAATAAGGTAAGCAGCGATTATTTATTCGGGTTGTGCGTCGCAATGACACCCGACGATGATAAATGTCTTTCAGCTGCTCTATGCAGTACTGGGAAAGGGGATAAGCAAGTTTGCTAAGTTAAATTTTCGCATATTGTAAATATTTCTATGTAATCTATATAATTATATTTAGAAATTTAATAATTATCACATATTTAAATTTTTTAAAATTTATTAAGTACAAATCAAATTTTATTTTTAGAACTAAATTTATAAAGTATAAAACAATGCTAAAAATTGCATCTTTTGAATAGAATAAAAAATATTTTTTAAGCATTATCTTGTTTATTATTAATTTATGTCTCAATTAAAAATTCGTAAAAGATTGTAAACTTCCATTTTTTTCTCACTTACAAAAAGGTATAAAAATCATGATATATGGTCAAAAGAAAGAAACAATTTTAAACCTCATCCCACTCAAAGTAGCTTACTTACTAACATCGTGAATTGGACAGAAAAAAAAGAATAATAAAGGTGTAAAAATTCCCTGAACATTTACGATGTAGAACCTTATCGGAGAACAATACAGAAAGCAGTTGGTATACGTAACACATATGGGAGAAAACCCGGAAAACCAATAAGCACCCAATAAAGTTGACCTTATAAAACTAAGTACACAGAAAGTAGAAACTCATACCTGATAACGATCTTTAGAATAAAGGCTACTAGTTCAATTTGCTTTGTTCAACTGTAGAGGGATTCGATATTGCGTTTCTGCTTTCTATATGCAAGCCTGTTTTGTGAGTGCGTGGGAGTTTGCTAGACATCCCCATATGCAATATATGAATAGGCCCATCATGAAAAGTTATTTTGGAAAGATAGAACGCGGTTAATATTAAGAAAAGCTTTTACAATAGCTGTTAAGAGACCGCGGTGGCCTTTAGTGAAGAAATCGTTCTCATTATCAGAAGACAGTGAGTTCGAATCCCGGCTTGACCGAAGATCCGTCATGTTCGTTGAAGGCGGCTAGGGCACGTTAAAACTGGGAGTGGTCACTACGTCCTTCAAATGAAATGATACCTCTGTATGGCAGGCCAAGTTTTGGGGATCTTCTGCTGGGTCCCTACTTCAAAATCGCGAAGACTCCACTAGGCTGCTTCTATCTAAACCAACTCAGGATTAAGTAGAGGGAGGCATGCTAGTGCAACATCAATAAGGAAATAAAGTACTCACTATGTTGTATCCTATTCCACAGCGCCTAATATTGAATCTGAAGCCTCCTAATTAAACTTGCGCGAATCTACTGCATAACACTCATTTAAATGTAAACACTAAATCTGTAGGTCCTATCTATTTCAATTTACTACATTTTGTGAAGTAACTCAGTTTAACTGAGCAATTTATATACTTATCAATTTATATACTTGACAATTTATATACGTCATATCACTATCATAAACATTTCTACCTCAATAAAAGATAATACTACTGCTTGATACAAATTTCCTTTGATTGTAAAATCCAAAACATAAATTTTTTTTTTATTATTTAAAAATTGAATTCTAGAATTTCCACAAAGAAGTTATACTCACGATCAGTGATATCATCCAGGTTTCTGCTGGCAATATATCCATTTCGCGCAAAGAAACATCTTTGAAAACGAGACAAAAAAAAAAGTACACTTTCTAACTTAGAGACAAGGGGAAGCAAGCAAACAGAGGCAGCCACTTTCAGAGAGATTGCCAACCGAATGCCTCATGAGTCAGGCAGCGGCCAAGAAGGCGAGGAATGAGGTCAAGTTCACCTCTTTTCAGCAGCTAGAGACAAGGCGACGAGAAGCAGAGAGCAGCAAGTGTTTCGCCTTTTGGAGCAGCTGCAGACGGAGAACGGATGTGCGCAAATATATATCTCCCGACACAAGTATGCACAAATATGTATCGCGGGATACTAAACGTCAAAAAATGCTTCAATGAGTAGGACCCAGGTTCGATCCTAACCACTAATGAACAAGTTGATTGATTGGTTGGTTTCTCGATGGTCACTATATCCACAACAAGGATCATTGAAGAGGTATAGTTCAGAGCAGATTCCGAACTACTACAAACATGCACAGGGGAATCGAATTTTACGAACTACTGAATTGAGAGCTATTGCACCAACATTGATACCACTGCAATTGTTGACTGGTTTGTTTACATCGTTATCCTATCATTATTCTTGGCTCATAACTAAACCAGTATCTACATTTTAAAGTTGATTTCAAAGCTATTACACATATCCACATCCGAGATGAAAGTTTATTGCTCAAAGATCATTTTCTGTCAGCGGCTACTAAACATCTAACCCGAGGTGGTTTGTCGCTCAACGGTCATTTTCGCACATACAAGAGCTAATTAAACCAGGCCGCTCGGTTTAAAGTGAATTTCATGTCACTACAAATATTCATGCCCAAGGTGAGATTCGAACCAACTAACTCTTGAATCGAAGGCTAGAGCACTACGCTCGAGGAGAGTCAAACCTACGAAGAATCGAATGGAAGTTCAGCATTAGATTGTTAGTCAACAACTCAAATTCACCAACAGTTAAATTGAAGATTAGAGCGCTAACCCTGTTGGCCAACTCAGTTCGCGAAGAAGGGATTCGAGCCCACGGATGTTCCCAAATTACTAATTATTCATTGCAATTTTTAAATAACAGGCAAATGTTTCACTTCTACCAGGTGGGTCGTAAGGAGTTTACCCTCATGCAAACATGAATACGACTGGCTCACAATGAAAATGTCCATCCGAAAAAGCAAAATAAGCAATGCATCTTGAAAAACTACTGTTTTCAGCTCTGAAAATATCTACAACGCAGTACAAGGCATATTTAATTAAATGCAGATGATATTAAGATTACTATCTCCCGAATAAAATAACACAAGTTCGATTCCAGCGACGAATACGAGAGAATATTAATTAACAAGAGTTAATGTTGATAAGATTTGCTTCGTTCATTATAACTTACTGAAACGGAAGTAAAATTGGATCTGCTTCCGTTTGGATCATATGCACACTAAATGATTCGACCAGAGAAGTTGAATAAATTAATTGGTTAAAACAAATTAAAGTGCATTATTACCACTTCCATACTTTTTTAAATACTTCGTATACTTTCAGCGTCGCAATTACATTGCCACTATGAATAGAAGAGCACAACTGTCAAAAGTAATGGGAAGGCTTTTTAATTTTTATATGGATTATTTCCAGGAAGGACTTCTTACCGATAGCGAGTCATTCAAAGAGGAAGCTAACGTCTGGAAAGAAACACTTCAAAATCAACCACACCAGCAGGCGTGCATGGTGCAGACAGCAAATATGTGGCACCCATATCCTTTTGCTAAGTGTCCAGAGTCGAACTTGTGACCCTCAACTCCGAAGAGTTTATTATATCTAATTATTATAATAACATTATATCTAAGAATTGAAAATTTACAAATAGAAATTGATAAATTAAACATAATCAGTGGTACAATTGAAAGCCAGAGGAGAAAACACCATGTTATTTCATGTGAATGTTAGACTTTTTAAAACGGGACTCAAAAAGTGAGTTTGCATGGTGAACATGCAAAGTAGAAAAGTCTGTTTCACAATGTTGACTTTATCTAGATCAAAATTCTAAAAATATACAGGAAAAATTATGCCGTGGAATTCCTTCCCTCAAGTTTCGCATGAATTAGAGAAGACAAGCAATACGATTTCCTTTCACACAAAGCATTTCCAATTAAGAGAACTTTTCCCTCCGGCTGAGATAAGAACATGCCCGATTGTTCCCAATTATCGAAACGAATTTCTCCTGTTACGATAATCGATACCTACAACAATAACGGGTAGAGATAAGGATAATCTAGTAGACTCACGAGAACGAAATTCCCACCTTCACCTGCCGTGCTTCTCTCGAAAAAAAGTGATCGAAAACACTTTTTCTTTTATCTGTTTCACAAAAAAGCGGACGGGAGAATGGAAAGATAAATAATTTAAATGCCTCCATTTCGGGGCGAGCGCGATGACGTCATGAGAGGGGGAGGAACAACTTCCATTATCCGCTTTTTATAGCCTCGTTTCCATCTTTTGTGCGCGTTTTCTGAAAACGACATTATGTATTCAAAAGTGCCTATTCCAGAAGAATCGTTTGCTCGGGTATTTATTTTGGGAATAAGTGCCGAGGGGGGGGGTGAGGAATGTTTTATTATTTTTCTCCGCGGGAATGTTACGATATTAGGAGTCATAACGGAAGGGTGGGTGGTTCCGTGAGGAGAGGGGGAGGAATTTTGCATCGCGAACGACGGATGGCTTGCAAAGCCTCCTCTCTCCAAAGGGACTGGCAAGAATTCCCTTTCACTTCCGAACATAGTAAGAAAACATCGTTTTCTGTATTGCCTCCTCTCGAAAGAGAAACATAATTTAATAATTCCAATACAAAAATAAAATAACATTTCGAAATGAGAGAGGGCATTGTTTTCATTATAATCCGCAAGAAGGCGCTTCAATTTTACATAACGGGCGGTAGGTGTTTTATGCCATACCTAAACTATCACATTATCGTGTGATATGAAATATCATGTGGTATTTTGCAACGAAAACAGATTCACATTGATCCAGTTAAAAGAACTGTGTTGATTTTCCGGAGTTGGATACCAGTCTTAGTAAAACAGGAGACAACTTCAACTTTCTGCTTCCACGTTAGTCCAGGTAGTTTGGTTTGCCGCTCAATGGTCATTCTTGCATTAGGATTGTGAAGACCAAACACTTTAACGGACGAGAAATTTCGATTTTGTTAAGTGCGGATGTAAGAGATTCAAGAGGCATAGGGAGAGTGTGTCGGAGCGAGAGGAACGGTATGGGTGAGTGTAAAGACGAGTGGTAGCGGAGGTATCGCTTCCAGTCAATGGAAAATACATGTGTTTCGAATAATGTGAAATGAACCATCTAAATTTATGCTTGTCTCTATAATTAATGTTATGTTTTTGTTAATGTATAATAAATCTGTCGTAAAAAAGAAGATATGTTGGTATTACTGAACGATCCTGGAAACGACAGGTTCGTGAAATAATCACAAGGGTTATAGACCGTGACTTACATCTTAAAGGGAATTGTGAGCCACTAATACCTGTGACTGAAGAGGGTATCGAATCGACGAACTTATGAACCGATCACAAGTCGGCAAGAGTACTTGGAAATGTTCATCGTTTTTTCCGTTGTAACATGTGAACAAAAGAAAACACGGATCGTAATCCATAAAAAATGCTCTCGAATGATTTTATTTTTCTGATGTTTATAGGTGCAAAGTCCAATATTGGACATTTCTGCACCGTGCAAAAAAATGCTCTCGAAAAACAATGGATCTTCATAATAGACACGAGGAAAGCGTTACACTTCCACTTTCCTTCCTTATTTGTCGGTGAGGGAGGCGGCGAGTTTTCATCGTTTCTGTCCTTGTGACACGTGAATGTGGCTCAATTTATAAAAAGTCCTAAGAAAAGCAAGGCGCGGAAGATGATCAGCATCCTCACAGCAGCTTTCAACATTTAGATTACCCATTGGACGTAATAAAATAAACATATAAAGGCTCAGTGTGGCCAAAAGGTTATGTCTCTGCTCTTCTCCCTTTATGACTAAGGGAGAAGAGCGTAGTGCCTAAGGACTAACATGGCGGTTGTTGCTTCTATGTACCCAGCCCTGAGTTGGGCTCTATCAGATAGAAACAGTTGGGTGGATGCTTCGTGATTTTGAAGGGAGGATAGGCAGAATACACCCTAATATGTGACCTGCCATCCTAGCAGTATCATTTCACTAAAATGAAGAGGGTCGTCCGACAAAGAGTAATCGGACCCTTGGAATATACAACGCGTTTAAACTATCAGCTGCTTCAGATATATCGAACTCGCAACCTCCTGGTTTAAAGAATTACTCTTTTCCCACCAGGCTACATACGTACATAACTGTGTTGGAGACCCCGGACTGTACTTGGTTAACGGGTGCCGTCTCCCTCACATCCCCACCAGACTACAACAGCCCCATGAACTTGCTGGTTGACACCCCCAGAGATGTCATTTCAATTAAAGGATATTGCTACCACGACCTATTTAACGTGCTCCAGCCGTCTTTAACGAACATGACAGATCTTCCGTTAAGCAGAGATTCGAACTCACTACCTTCCAATAACCAGAAGACGTCTTAACCAACCAGTTTACCATTGCCCTTCACACGTGCAGTGCAGTTCTAAGCACGAGGTGTGCATCGAAGCCAGGGACCGTCAAACACTGACCATTCACGCAAACACCCTCCCTCTTTAGAAAGAAGGGTGCCAGTATAAATAATTTCATCCTTCCAGATAATTCATGAACGACGAGATGAGCTGACTGTGTTTAGACAGCGGGCAGAAATAATTCACCGGAAACGAAAGCAATCAAACGAAAGGGGGGGGATCATTCCCAGTCGCTTCAATTAGCTGCCGGCGATTGAAAAGCTGTATTTGTGTCCGGTCATTCATCAAAGTGTCTCTTTCTTGTGGGAACAGAAACAAAAAGCTGGAAACCCTCATGCGTCTGAAGCGAGTACACGGCAGAAACAAAAAACCGAAGGCACGATCGCTTGACGTCAATCGAGGAAAGGGGCGACTGCAGCTGCTAGGGCCGGGCAAGGACGCGGGACAGCTGCACAGAGACCACAAACCTGGAGATGCAGAACATGAAGAAAAAAGTGCACTCCTTTTCATGGCCGCGGAAAACGATCCGAGGGCATTCGATCGGACGGATGTGCGTCGGTGAGAACAAAAACATCTAAGACGCCCTGAAATACTAGACTATTTTTAATATTCAACAACGTGTTCTGTTTTCTTCTCGTGCCACGGTTACGATTATGCTGGGCCACAAAAAGATAGCAGTGTGTTTTTTTCCCTCTCTTGTTTCGAACAGCTAACATTCATTGCTCGAATAGATAATCATCTCAAAAATAATCTGTAGTAATTTCACAATAAAAAATTTCAAAATAAGTATTTATAAACTCGTCGTATTTTTATCAATAATTCCAGATTGACACAACGAATACTAGCATTATTGCAAAAAGTGTTAAGAAAAAATATTCTGAAATTATTACGGAAGATTATAGAGCTAAGTGGTGCATCGTGAAAGGAAGCCACCAGCTAGTAGTTCTCTTGCGGGGCGATGTTAATACAATCCTTCCGACTCCTTCCACCATTTCTTAGCAGAAACATACAATAATGCATTCACCGCTTATTGCTACCTAAGAAATTCGGAAAATTCCCACGCACACACAACACATGGATAAATGATAGTTTGCTGGTCACACAAAGGCCATTCTTTGCGCATAGAAAGCCAAGGCCAACAATTTTAAATTCTCAGAACCTAAGCTCAAAAGGCTCATCATACGGCTGTCTATTCAAGACTACACAGAAAGCGGAACTGCGACATCCATTTCTAATATTTCGGCAATGATTGGGATCCTATTTGCGACCATCCACGCCGAAAACTGACTGATGGCCACGGTGCGAACTTGTTGCAAGTAAGTTAAATCAACTGGTATCTACAGCTTAAATTGGGACCCGAACTCTTACAAACATTCAAAATATATGTTAATTGTGATTAGATTGGATTGTTGCTCAACGATCATTTTTTGCACACAAGGCTTAAAGTGGATTCCGAACCACTACAAACATCCATGCCCAAGGTGGGAATCGAACCCACGAACTGTTGAACCGCAGGCAAGAGCGCTAACCATTCGGCAGCCTGTTCGGCCATTGTGATTAGGAAGCATTACCAGAAGTGAATTCACAAACAGTTGAACTGAGTCTTGCTTCGGGAACAATTACATACCCTTGTTCACCAAACTTAATTCAATTTTAAGAGAAATTATTATGCTAATGTATTCTGAAAATAAATTTGCAAATTACGCCAATGCGGACGTCAATCATTCGCACATACAACTGAAAATGACTTAACACTGATAAAGGTGGATATTTGATCCATCTCTAAGCAGCCGAAAGACGTTCTAACATTTCATTTTTAACGTGGTACACAAAAGATCCTAACATGCAGATGGACCTGTGCACTGATACACACAAAAGACCTACTCGACACACGTCGACGGTTGACAAAGATCATTTCACAGACCATCGTCAAACATGACATAAAATGCAAAAAGTTGACGAAGAGTCAAAAGACTTAATCCCTGGTCAGGTAGTGGTAATGTACCAGATTCAAAAGAGACAACATATTATTAAAACAATTTTGTCGACACATATCAGATTCCTAGAAGGAATCCCGACAGGAAATGAGGGGATGCACGCTAGAAAAGGAAATGTCTACCCCCTCTCCAAGATCACCTCAACCAGAGGAAGCAAGTCAGCAGTCCTGCGGAAGTCATCGAACAAAGAACGCATAGAAAACGAAAGGCATTCCTTGTAGCGCGAGACCTCTCGCAAAGGAGCGGCAGACGATTGACCCCGTGACGTCATACCGGTAAATAAAGCTTGAAATGTATACACAAACTGCCTGGAATGGAAAATCGGCGTTCGTCACGATTTTGCCAAGTATTTAGGCGACAGAAATGAGCAGCTGTCACGAGATCAATTCCGCAGGGGACGAAGCACGTGGCGAGCATTTTTAAGTCCATTTTAGCCAGAAAGCACCTGTTATCGCCAATTAGATGCTTTGTATGACAATATAGCTCCTTATAGAAATTAAAAAACGCTAATTAAACTTTGTTTCAAATTAAATAAGAACAATCGGCAAGATAAACCATTGTTGCGCCACATTGTTATTAAACCTAAAATAAACGGAAACTGTATCCGGATATATTTGGTTTAATAACATTGTTTTGATTTGCCATTCTATATCCGCATTTTGCTTACAACGAACAAGTACAAACATTTGGACTTTAGAAAATATTTGAGCACTCAAACTGTTGAACTAAACTAAAGCAATTATAAATAAACCAGCTGCAGTAAGAGTTTTGGGTTTGGTGTAGCGTAATTTTATTTACATCTCTCTATAGTCTGTTTATCCCATTACAGTGGTATCACTTCCTGGCTTGTGAGAATCGATTTAACCAGCGCATGCAGTTTAAAGTCAACTCAGAACCATTCTCTATATAAGCATCCACCACCGAGGCAGGAATCAAACCCACAAACTATTGATCTGAAGAGTAGAGAGCTAGATGCTCCAGCTACGAAATAGGATGAATTGTCCCTCAATGATTACTTCTTGTATACGTGGACTGATTAGACCATGACCTACAGTTCAAAGTGAATTCCGAACAATTAGGAATATCCATGTCCACGATGGAATTAAAAACCACGAATTGTTGAAACGAAAGCCTGAGTGCTCATCATCAAATGCTAAACTCGATTGAGAGAGGATCGACACTGGAAATGAAAGTACTGGTTGGTTGGTTTGTCTCTCAACGGTCATTTTTTTCACACAAGGGCTAATTAGACAGGAACCTACGATTTAAAGTGGATTCCGAACCACTACAAACATCCATGTCTAAGGTGGGATTCGAACCCACGAACTGTTGAACCGAAGGCAAGAGTGCTACCCATTCGGTTGCCAGCTCGGCAGGAAAGTACTGGAAAGATGTGTAAAGATAAATAGAATATATATAATTACAAAAGTATGTCATTGTACTTCGTTTAACATTAAGAACTATTATCCAACCTATGATTTATCTACGCACCACTTAATATTCAATATGTTTACAATAAAGGTCTTATCATTTATTATAAAGGTCTTATTATTACAAAGAACTTAATATTTTTCATTTTCCCATTATTTAATTTTTAAACCTCCCCTCGGTAGCACACTCAATTAGTCTGTACAAAAAAATATTAAAAAAATAAGTTGATGAATGCTGCGCGAATAACAGAAAGTTCTATTGGATATTTCCGGAAGAATGAGAAAGACCAACCCTTCTGCTTGATCCCCGAAAGGCGAAATACACCTTCAATTCACGAGAGGAAAGAAGATAAAAAGAATTCCAAGTTCTGGGTCATATTGCATGATGAATCAAATGCCTTTACAATACGCCATGTTCGTAACGATCGCTTGCGGTTGGTTTTTCCACCACTTCTGCTCTATGCCTTTTATTTACTGACTGCCCTGCCACTCACCGGCCACTTGATAAGCTTCGTGGATCTGAGCTCAACGATTGAGGGAGCAAGCAGTTCATTGCGCGGAGACTGAAGTGGTCCATCTCCCACTTCAAAACAGAGGAAAGACAACTCCCCAGCTAACGAGCTCTGCAATCACGTATTTAAAAATTTTATGACGACTTTTCCGTTGTAAGGAATACACGAGGTGCGCACATCGCTAAATTCGTCAGACATCAGAAACAATGAATCAAAATTAATATTCCATGAAATATTTACCAAATGCATATAAACTTTTGCATGAGCGGGTCTTACAGTTTAAAACAAACTTGCAACCTATGAGCAACGAACGAAGTAGGAATCACTACCACAAACATGAAACGAACTCAAGAGTTTTGAGAGAATCCCACACTTTTTGGAAATGAAGGTTTCAAGTTCGATTTGAGCCTTTGAACAATGGATCCATTGATTCGATACGACTTCATGGTCATTTTTCCACATGAGAATTCATTCAAAAGAAAACTATGGTTTAATTAATTACCTAGCCATCAAGAATACTTACCTTCAAAAAACAATCAAAAGTACAGAATATTTAAAGACTACAGTTGTGACCCTTTAGTAACGAGCTTTTCCTTCGACGAAAGAACACCAAAAGAAAAAATTTAGCTTCATTTAGTTACAACGAATCTTTTCTAAACTCGAAAAAATTGTAATGCTTCAAATCTAGCATTCTTCAAAGCGGAAGGCACGAAATTGTTCAATTAGGATGTTAGACGTTCGGTTAATTAGACGGGCGTTAATTAGGATTTCCCATGTCGGAGCGAATGCTACAGAATTTTCAATTTATTCCCTTTGCGACACGCGAACGCGTCAGGCTCTTCTCTACATGCAAACTGCGGCAAATATAAGCGAAAAATTTTACAATTGCTTGCAGCTTAAGATGCGAAACATACAACGCGGTACTAATATTTGGTAATATACACTTAAAACTAAGCAAAACTAGATAAAACGGGATTTTTTTTTTTTTTTTTTTTTTTTTTTTTTAACGAAATGAATTAGGATTTTGAACTCACAAACTGTCTCAACCAATACTCATTTCCACAAAATGAGTATTGGTTGAGACCTAAATTGAACCGTTATAAATTCCTTTTTCTGTTTCCTCCCAAAAAGCATTTCATCGCGTTAATGTTGCATAAGCATCTTCCACCAGAAGAAAAGCAAAAGCACAAGCCAAAGAAGCAATCACGCCAAAATACCAATCGCCACCTCAGCTGTTCCTACAAATATGAAATGTAAGATTAAACAAAGCCTCGCGCAGCAGAATGCGCCAATCTATTGGCTCTCCTGCATCGAAACAATTAGCCCACCAGCGGCCGTAAAAATAGAGAGGCATTAAAAAATGTTAAACTTAATGGAAACAAAGATGATCTCTTTATGACTATTTTAATGGTGTTTCGATAGCAAAATGTCGACATTCATTTGTTTTCGTGATTTCTTCGGCGAGGAGGTACTTAACAATTACGAATATTAAAGCTATTCTTTTAAAGTTCTTATTTCCTTCGTTAAAATTTCAAAAACGCTTCTAATCTAGTAGAGTGGAAAAATGTTAAAAACCTTATATCCAGCACTTATTCAAATGAGAACGTTATTTTTAAGATAATGATGTCCAAGAGAAACCATGCATCAGGGGTTTTTCAGAAACATTTCAAGTTCTTATCCGCATTCAAAATATAAACAGATTGGTTTGGTTTGTTAAGTGAAGGAAATTTCTTTACACATGAGTGATTATTAGACCGAGATATAATTCAATGTGGATTTCGAGCCACTACAAACATGCAAGCCCTAAGTAAGATTCGAGCCCACGAACTGTTGAATCGATGGCCATATCCCTAACCATTCAACTGCAAGCGTAACTAAAATGATTAGTATCGATGTAAATAGAGAGAACTCTTTTCCTAATACCAAACAGGTTACCTTATCTTCTTTGAGAGTCTTTTGCACAAAAGTTTTTCACTTGTTTTCCTTTGAGGTAATTTTCTGCAGTGATCAGGACCTATAGTTTAAAATATGGACTTAGCACCACTACTGTACACATTAGATTGAACACTGGTTTGAATAACAACTGTATACATCAACGAATGATATGGGTTCGGTCATTTTTTCTAGATAAGAATAGTTCTAGATATACATGACGAAGCTCCTGGTTTGTACCTTAGTGGCTATTAATTATTGCTCCACTACTGAATACATCTGGTTGCAACAGAAAAGCTACGAATTTTGAGAAACAGTATAGCATTTCAGCAGAACCCTAATATTCGAAGTTACAAATTTCACAGAAATAAAAAACATCATTGACAAAATATTAACAGAATTTCCACTACGGGAAATGACAAGGGATAAATATTGTTACTAGAAATTATAAAAATAGTTTATTACTAAAAACCACAAGAGACCCCAAGATTATAGAAATTCAGTCAAATACAGGTGAAATAGAATGATATAAACAGGTGTGTGTGTGTGCGTGCGCATAAAACTCATGAAGAAACGCAATGTTTTAACATTTCTTCATAATTTAAAAAATCAACACAGTATTGTCTACTAAGTTTACAAAATGTAGACCTAGATATACAATTCAAAGTTAATTGCGAACCATTACAAACATCCACCCCTTAATATAACAATCTAAGTCACGAACAGTTGAACCGAAGGCCTGTACGACTTGTTGCTCCAAATGGATTTCGAATCACAACAAATCAGCGCACACAAAGTCGGAATCGAACCAACAGACTGTTGAACCGGATATCAAAACGATAACCATTCGGCTGACATACTGACCATCAAGATGCGGTTTGGTTAGTGGCAGAACGGTCATTTTCTGCACACGAGGGCTAATTAGACCGGGATCTACTGGTTAAAGTTGATTCCGAACCACTACAAACATCTTAGATCAAGGTTGGATTCAAACTCTCGAGTTGTTGAACCGAAGGCAAGAGCGCCATTGATGCAGACCATCCTCTCGTCAGAATAAAATGTTTAATATATATGATTAAAATTTTTTGTTCTGTTGCTTTACCATTCATGCATATTGTAAACTTAATTATTTACGTACAAACAATGCAGACCATTGGTAATGTGAGAAACGCAATGTTACTTAAGGCAGATAAGAGCTTTATACATGTATATAACGTAGATCTACCACATTTATTTGCTCTTTTTCATACTCTTCTACAATTTGTTTCACCTGTTTTAACTAGATTTCTATAACCCCAAGGTTATTTGGAGATTTTAGGAATAACCTATTTTTACAAATTTTACCGCAATATTTACGCAATGTCATTTCCCATAATAGAAATTCTGTAAATGTTTTGTCGATGATGTTGCATTTCTGCCAATTCTCTCATTTCGAACATCAGACCTCAACAGAAATGCAGTACTGTAATTGTTTTCAAATTTCGTGGTAATTCTGCCACAACAGGATGTATTACGTGGTGGAGGTACAGACCTTAGGTATCAGATATATCCGTCGTCTATGTTTAAGCCTATTTTCTGTAGCTATTTGTATACAAGAGTGTTTGGATAGTAAATTTATTGTTTGAATAGATTTTTAGTAATAAGCCAACCGATTGGTGAAAAATTGTTTGTTATAGTTTCTGAACTTAAGGAAATACTTACTTTCCATTCGAACACACAAAAAGTCAAAACGATAAATCGTGTACCAAATAGCTCAGCACCCCAAAAACGTAAGATGAACGTAGCATTTCTCCTTTCGACATGGACATCTGTCAGAGTGAGTGTTTGGTAGAGAGAAAGTTTTTTTCCTGGCTTTCTCCTTTTTTAATAGTGAACATGTACATCACCATTCATAAAAGATATTCCCAGAAAGCCACACGCGAGAAATGCTGTGAATACCTCACAAATGTTATTCGGCCACAGGCCACGTTTGTTGATCTTCAAGGGATTACCAAATATTCCCGAATTAGAAAAAATAAAATCAGTGCATTCGATTGATTGCATTTGGAATTTCTTGAAGTAGGAATCCTGACTGCCTACAACAAACTGCTAAAAATTCTTCAACCCGACCCAAAGTGCAACCACCTGTCACAGACGGCCCAATCCACAGGAGAATTTCAACGAGTACAAAAATAAATCCCTAACTTTGTGCGAGAAGAAATGAGTGTTCACTGCATTCCGACACAACAGCCTCCAGACAACATATTAAAAGTACGCCCTTTCTTTTGAGCGGCACAGGTTTTCAATGGAAGACATTCCTGCAACATTCAGTTCCCTGAAAAGGAGCAACGTAACATTCCCGCTCAATTAAAACGCATTCAAAGAATGCCGATCCCCCTTCCCTTTGTTTAAATATGTAGTTCCCCCCTCCCTCCTTTCAACAGCCGGACAGACTTAATGAAGATAGCGGACACGGTCCGGTGGATCTCACGTCTCGAGCCCTTTCCCAGCACCGGCAACCTTGGCTAGACAATGTGACGTCTTCGAATACAAGCGGCTGGAAAGCAGCGTGACATTGTGTGTCCAGTAACTACACACACCCTCCAGTCAAAAGAGCAATGAAGCTAGAGTCCTGTGTCATTTGCGCTAAGTGTCTTTAAGCGCCACAAAAGTAGGTAATGATGTCACTTTAATATGTAAGTACAGTTTTCATTGGTTACCAGCAGAATGTACTCACACGTTGACTGTTTTTAATAAACATCAAAAGGAGCAACATTTATTCATTTTGGTTGTTATTTTTTGCATACTACGGCATATTCAACCGGGAGCTATTATTTAAAGTAGATCCCAAACCACTGCAGATGGATGGTTTGGTTTGTTTGTCTCTCAACGGTCATTTTTGGCACACGAGGGCTAATTGGACCGGGACCTACGGTTTAAAGTGGATTCCAAACCACTACAAACATCCATGTTCAAGGTGGGATTCGAACCCATGAACTGTTGAACCGAAGGCAACAGCGCTAACCATTTGGCTGCAGATGGTTGGGGTAAGAATCAAACTCAGAAACTTCTGAATAAAAGCAGTCCGATAACCATTCCGGTTCAGCTCGGTACAGAAGAAAAATTAGAACTAAAAAAACTAAATTGGCTCCGAAAAAAACACCGACACTATAAATGAATACGCAGTTAAATAGCTAAATATTTAATAAAAAAATTATTGTGGCCGATCAAATAGACCCTATCTGAAACATGGTTCTCCTACATAAGTGCCAGATAAAAACATGAATTGTTTGAACTACATAAAAAACGAGGAACAGCGCCCTTTTGCGTTCCAGGCAGAACCACTGTCGATTGATATTTTCCACAGGTATTCTTCAGGAATTATTTTCTGCTCTACACGAACACATTGTTTATGAGGGCGAATCTTACTGCGGTCATCACTGATTTGGCACTCGCTCAAAGCCGATCTGACCAGAAAAGCCTCTAATTTTTGGGTTTCTTAAATAGGGAAATGATTTAGTTGTAATATATTTGTAATCAAATGTACATTACAATGCACCAAACACATGTAAGCACAAAGAAACTCAAATTTTTCCTATAATATTTAAAAGAACGAGACATTTATCCAGGCTTCAAATTTCAAAAGGGCTTCCCGCATCTATTTTTCTCACAGGATCGGAAATGGGCCAGTAACTATAAGATTTAAAATCTATCATACAATGGAAACAATAAAGAAATATTCGTACTTGAAA